>JAJQZP010000037.1:2426859-2515655 GCA_025403435.1 Artocarpus heterophyllus
TGTTCTTATTAAATAAAACATGTCTATCTCAACTACTATATTCTAATAGTACTTCCTAATTAATTTCTAGCGTTTCTAAGTCCTATTTGTTTACACAAAAGTTTCATCCAAAAAGTTGTGAAACATTTCATTTCATTTATTTATTATTTATTATTTTTTCGTTTCTGACAATCTTGCAATTTCTTTTAGGGTGATGTTTCTTGCATGGTTTGTTTCTTTTTTTCTTTTTTTTCTTTTTTTTGAAATCATTTTTTATTTTAATTTTTTGCAATATTATTTTTAATGTATCATAAAAAAGTTTTTCAACCATTAATTTGTCTCTATTATGTAATAATATGTTTGAAATATATATTCACTTAAATATTTTATTGAACATATTCTATAAACTTGCTTTTGTTTTTGTGATTGCATTGTCAAAATATATTTTATCCTTAATTATAGTGGATGTCTTTTGCTTCCTCAGTGTTTAATCATTTTTCCTCGTTAAAATAACTTCTTTCAAATGTGTCCATGTATATTTCATAATTTAATTTCTTATATAATTTTTTAACATACTTTTTTTTTCTCTCATGTGTTCTTATTAATATGTTTTGGGGTTTTCCTAATTGGTCCACTATAACATTCTTTTTTTACCCCATAAATGTGTCTTCTTTTAAAAAAATTTTCATGTCATCTTTTTAGCATTATGATCTAATAAATGCATTCTCTCTAATTTGTTACTATTGTTATAATTTTGAAGTGTGCTTTCTCTTATATTACTCTTGTTAATATAATTTCTTTCACATATGTCCATGCTTAATTTTTGGGTCCTTTTATTTTCATTTTGCTGGAAGATCCTTTATAGGATAATCTCTCTCTCTCTCTCTCTATCTCTTTCCCCCCTTTAATGCACTTCCTTTAAATAGTTTTTTTCCTCGCATGTTCTCATTGAAATATACTTTTCCGGTTATGGACCTATTATATCTTTCATGTATAATCCTTATTATTTTAAAAAGCAATGCTCATAAAAATATTTATATTAGTTTCTTATTAAGTTATAATGAATAAAAATCTTTTGCATTAAAAATATTAAAAACATAACAAACATGATAATCGAAACTTAATACGTAGATAGGACCTATAAAATTACTCCCTACGTTTATAGTATGTGAGTTTAACTAGTATTAGGGTAAAATGGATATTTAGGTTCCAAAAAAAGGGAGGGAGGAGTTGGTGGGTGGTATTTGAATAAAACAAACATGATAGTCAAAACTTACTTACACCTACAAAGTTACTCCCTATGTATACAACATGTGAGTTGTTGGATTGTGGACCAGAAAACATGAAAAACACAGCGGAAGAGTTTTAAAATCTTTCTTAAACTTTTAGAATCCTTCTTATGATGCTATATATAAATAATTAAATAAACACAAACTTACAGGTTTGGCAATACCTTTAGATTTTCCTTGCTATTCTCCTCCTTCTAGATTAATTGGTGTGTGGGCATTGATGATATCTCTTGAATTATCTCTATAATGTCTCTTTCCAACCTTTCTTCTCGACAGAGATTCTTTAAACTCTAAAGGGCAAAGCTAAAGAAACACTAGATGGAAGCCAGAGAAAATTTTGCAGAAAGTAGAACATCCAAGCCCTATTTGTAGATGCACTAGTAAGAGTTAGTTTAAGCAAAATCTTCCAAGGAATCTGCAAAGTATCACACCTACTATAGGGTAGTTGGGCGTGATCTCCAAGCTTCCAACAAGAGAGTAACATGTGTCATAACCACCTCTAACTATGTGATCCTGTATCTATCCAAAATATGTCCGAGATCCGATTTTGGTCCAAACTAAGATATCAGTTATTTGAACTTTTAAAATAAATAGCTTCCATGATTTTCTTCATTATTTAAATTATCTCATAATTAAAATAATTATCTACATAATCTATTTTAACTTTTGAAAAAGATATTTTTCTACTACAAGATAACAAATAGATTACATAAAGATCATGTGATCTATTTGGATGTGGTGCCACCTGTACTTCCAGAATTCCAGTGTGTGGTACACACATAGTCCTAGTGGACTGTTGTATAAAATTACAATTTTACCCCTATTGACAAAACTAATCCAAGAAAATTTCTATTGATTCATCTAAAAAAATGTTGTGGAGCTAGAAAGGGGACCCAAAGGACATATAATTTTAAGCTCCAATAATTATTTATAATTTAATTATCTCATAAATAAATTAATAATAATTATTAATGCTAGTTTACACTACTATCGAAAACTAAGGTTGCACTCTTAAATTATGTACAAAATTATAAAGAACCTTAAACATCAAATGTCATCAACAAGATCATCCGTTGATATAATCATTTGCCATGTAATAATACCCTCCATAATAATATTCATAATTAAAGCTAGGTTCATAGCTTCTTGTAGAACTTTTCTAATTAATTTTTTGTCCAAAAGTTGCATTGATTCCCTAATGGATGACCTTTATGAACAAATCATAAATAAGAATTTTGGATAATATTTGATATCCCATATCAAATAGCAAGATCTCTACATCCAAGTTTTTGAATTATACTCTTGGGAATATTATTTTAACATCCTGTCATGTAGGAGTTGTAGATTTCATATTTGTGAGTAATGTTCACAGCTATCTATATTAGTATGTCTCCAATGTACCAAGGTATAGATTGTGGATGTTACAAATCTCACTCATTGGCAATCAAAAGACATAGTAGATAGATGTGAGTTCGCTAATTACCTTAAGATTAAGATAAGATCTATAAAATGATTATCAACGATAGAACTCTAATTGTTCGTTACATAATTATATAAGAAATTAAATTCTATCTTGATCCAAGTTTCATGTGTCCCAAACACACTGATGTATTTATTCAGTAATTATCATTACTATAATCTGGATAAGATTATTATACTAAGTTAGAAATAGACAACATCACAATCTTAAGCAAGATAAAGTGCCCAGCTTTATCTACTAACCAAAGTTTATACTAAGTACACCTAATCATATCTTCTATATTATGAGCTCCTCATATACATGACTATGGACTTGTACAAGTAGTGGAACTTTTATGAAATTTGCATACATTGTTGAAAAATCATGCGCAACAGAATTTTTAAAATTTTAAATCAGAGTATTTTCCAAAACAAAGTTTGACATGCTAAATACATAAATTAATGACAGATCTTACTAACCTTTTTTGTATACCAAAAGCAACAACAATCCGTGAAGAGAAGAATCTTCTAGAAGAGCCTCAACCAACTAGTCTTCTTTGCTATTCTTTATCCACAATTGGAGTGTAGGTGGTCACACATCGTACAGTTTTTCCTTCGGTGACTCTCCTTCCAACCACTTGAGACGATCTAGAGCTAAGATTATTGATGTTGAACAATAGCTCTCAAGGAATTTTAGAGTTTTTCTCATTAGAGTACTCACTCTATGCTTCTCAAATGATCTAAATAATGAAGAAAACTTGCCCCCTATTTATAAGGGTCGAATTTGGGGCTAAACCTTATCAAATTAGGCCTCTAAATTTGAGTCTGGATCAACTTCTGATGAAGAAGGCTTCAAAAATGCATATCCTGATAATCACATGTTTGGCAAGCCGATGTGGGAGATCAACCTACCGAAGTTTCTCACCAGCCTACCAAACATACGATAATCTAGAATCCTTAGAATATCTTATGTTCACCTAGGAATCATAGATAGAGCCTCAGTTTTAATTCAAATAACCCAATAGAAAAGTTATTTGATTAAAACAGTCATATACAGATAATCCTATAGTAAATAAAATATTATCCAAGTAATTCAACATGTTTATCTTGAATTAATTCACAAAATTATTTCAACCGATAAACTAATATGAATTATTAAATCCAATATTATCAAATTTTAGTCAATCTAATAATTTAACGTAAGCCACCACTATGTAGGAAAAACATGTCAGATCGTTATAGGATTATTATGACTAGCAAAAGAGACTCGATGGGCATATATAGATCAAGCTCCTATTATTATAAAATACAATAGGCTAGATATATATTTTATAATTATTAACTATAATGCTACTCCAATAAAATCTTAAAGCTGTACTCTTAAACTATATAAAATTACAAAGCTCTAACAAGTTAAACGTCCATGACATATCATAATGTGTCACATCCCTATAGGATATTCATAATCAGCTTAAGGATAAATTTCATTTTATCTTCTAGAGTATTTTTATCTTACGTTCTATTATCACACCATTAGAATACTTACTATCCATAGATAGTATACCATTCGGTTTCACCTATTATCCAAATGGTTGAGTGCTCCAGTCTTCTAATTACTTAATAATGCATATAGAAGAATATCATTAACTCTACAAAAGAGCTATAGACCCCATATCTATGAATAACGAGTCTATGTGAATCAAGAGTCATGCCTCCAATATACCGGTATACGTACCGTCATTAAATCAGGATGTTACCCTTTAGTACATCAAAAGACATAAGTCAAAAATATGAGCCCGTTAGCCATTTCAAAATTAAGACACAACACGTATAATTGTCTAAAGTGAATTAATTTGAACAAATAGAATTATTAACTAAACCAATTCAACTTTTGTCCTGATCCAATACATTGTTACCTATGACAATGCACCAATGTTGTTACTCACAGAGTCCCCTTCTGATAACCAAGACAAGCCATCTACCGTTAGGGATATAGACAACATAATAATCTTATCATGAATAAAATGCCCAACTTTATTCCCTCGATTGTGGATCTTATGTTTAGACTACCATTAAGATTTATGTCTTCCGCATAATCTATCCATCATATGCATGATTCTTAAAAGTTTAGACTGACAGCCTCAGAATTTTGTTTGCTTATCATACATTCAACAAAAATAAACATAAAGAGGACAATATTTGGTATAAGAATAATAAATAAACTCTTTATTAATAAAATGTCTCCAAAAGCATATTACAACATTTTACTCCTTAAGACACCATGTCTAACAACATTTACTCACTTAGTGTACTATTTCTAACAATCTCTTGGTTACATGAAGTGAGTAAATATTGTTAGACATGGTGCCCTAAGGAGTAAAATGTTGTAATATGTTTTTGGAGACATTTTATCCATAAAGAGTTTATTTATTATTCATATACCAAATGTTATCCCGTTTATCCTCACTTCTGTTAAACATATGATAAGCAAACAAAAGTCTAAGATTGTCGGTTTAAACCTTTAAGAATCATACATATGATGGACAAATAATGTGTAACACCTGCCATTTTCCCATGTAATGGTTAATGATAGATATTTAATGACGTTAAGTATTTTCTTTATGATATAATGTTATTGAGCATTTTATTTTGAGTATGATATGCTCAAGGTGTTCATGTCATTTATAATGCATGCATAATGAATATCTAATGTTTCATTTTGTATAATGTTATACATGGTACTTTGATAGGCCAAATTTTCCAACTTGATAGGCCGAATTATTTTCCCAAAATGGTAGGCTGATGGATTTCATGGTAGCCGAACTCACAACTTCAGTAGGCCAAACTGAGCCATCAGCAGGCCGAAAGCTACTGATGAGAAAATAGCAAAACATTCCTAAAATTGTGGCATTGATAATTAATTTGATTTTTTGTGAAAATTCTGAATAATTGATATATTTTTATCTCTTTCCTTATCCATGTTAAGGAAGGTTTGACCTTTCTTGAAGATAAGTTGATTTTGTGATAAGGTTTCCTAATTTAAAAAGATGAGATTTGGTAGTTAGAGCAAATCTTGGACTTTTTTTTATCTCTCCCATCCTACACGTATATACTCCCTTATTTTAAAAGAAAATCATATAGAGAAGATTATTTCTTTTTCACACCATTCTCAGTTTTCACGAATATATCTCTCTCTATATCACTCTCTCCCTTTCTCTCTAAAGCTCTCTAAGTTTTCTCTTTTTTTTCCTCCAGGTTTTCATCCTCTTCTCTCCCTTAATTTTTTTCTACAAATATTTGAATGAAATATTGGGTTTTTGCTTAGACAAATTCAAGAAAATTTGAGAAGAATAGTTTTGAGGTAAGAATTCATTCTAGGCTTATTCCTAAAATTGTTTTTTCTCTATGTTTTGACTCCCATAACTTTGTCTATAAATTTCCTTTTCTATGAAATTTTAGTATGATGTTTATATATGTGTTATGTAATGTTACTCAAAGTTTCACTTTATTTGGAATTTTCTATGCTAAGTTATTCAATTTTCATTCTCTATCACTCTTGGACTATTCGTTGCTGATAGGTAAAAATTTCACAAAATGTAGTCTTTGTTCATAGGGCAAATGAATCTCTATTCTTATCAAATTTTGCAGTCATGTTCATGTATATGTTAAGTTATGGTTTGGAAAATTTCATAGTGATATGATGAATCTTGTATGTGTTCTTGAACTTTCTTTAAGGTTAGGTTTTATGGCTTTCTATTCAGTGAATTCTAGACTTCTTAATTGTGTGACCTTTTTATATGGTTAAATGAATTTATTTGCTAATAAAACTTTTTGTGATACTATATTCATATGTTAATAGGCCATCATAAAAATTTTAGGATCAAAGTAATTTTCTTTTAATTATTTGAGTATGATGATCATGTGTTGCTCACTATTTTAGATATTTAGAATTTAAGTGGTCTCTGAATTCTAATGCATGTTTCAAATTGTTGAAAATTTATTTGAAGCTAATTTTTGGATATGTTGTAGTTTAGGTGTCTATTGTATGCTGCATTTTTATGAAATTTTTTTGTTATATAGATTTAGGTTATGAAGTTTATTTAAGGCTACTCACTATTTTGTTATTGCTGACTAATTCCGTGTTGTGTATTGTGTGACTTATTTTAGTTATCTAATGGAATTTTTATGGCTAAGGAAAAGTTAGGGTAATTTATATATGTGTTAATTATGTCCCTATAAAGTTTCTTGCCTTAATTTATGTATGAATGATGAATAATTGAGTTGTGTATCTTCAAGGGTCAGGCAGGTTGTTATATCATAGATTTTGCATGAACAATTGTAAAATGGTAAAATGTACTTCTGTTCTTGTGTTCCTTCAGATGGAAGAATGAATAATGTCTTATGGTATTGGATGATTTCATGAAAATGAAAATTAATTTTATTTGTATATGGATGTATGACATGAACACTCCAAGAAGTGAGCACATCGAGACTGTAACGACGTCATCTAAGATAAAGTTCAGTAAGCAAGTCAAGTAAGTACATTCTCACCTGCAACATGATAAGGTTTATAAAAAGTTTGAAATTTATGTTCATGATGATTTTGATAATGATTTCAATGATGATTTTATTTAATGTTTTATTTTGAAAGTTTTGATGCACAAGAAGGCTTATGCATGTTTTGATTATGAGATATTTCAAAATTAAAGTATCTATATGTATGTATCACCTAAATAAGTGTTGCACACCCTATGTCTATGTTAATATTTATGATGTCCAAAGTTGGACTTATCATGTTTTGTTTGGTATTAGCTACCCCTCTCCTCTCTGACGGCGCACCTACGATAATGAAAACGGTGCAACACTTGGGCCCTCAAAGATAAAATGAATGAAGTTTTAATATGGATAATATAATGAAAGATATGTTTCATATGAAACCATGCCAAGTGCACTACTATGTTGATAATGATTATGATTATGATGTTGCATAAAGATGTTCATAAAATATTTTAAGTTGTGAGATAGGAAAGTGTACTTACTAAGCTTTTTCTTACTTAGTCTATGATCATGTTGTAGATAAAGGTAAGAGGATCATGGAATAGGTGGCGGCCAAGAATGGACGTGTGAGCAAGGAACAATGGATTGAGAATGGAAGAATGCCAAGAAAGAATTTTAGAGTTTATGAACTTTGTTTTATTCCTTTATGTGTTAACTTACCGCATTTTGATGTAATA
Organism: Artocarpus heterophyllus; assembly: GCA_025403435.1. Lineage (NCBI taxonomy): Eukaryota > Viridiplantae > Streptophyta > Magnoliopsida > Rosales > Moraceae > Artocarpus > Artocarpus heterophyllus. The sequence goes on from JAJQZP010000037.1 coordinate 2,434,820, forward strand.
GGACTTGTTTTATGTTTTCTTTATTTTGCAGATGATCGGCCTTCCGATCATTATTGATCGGATTGCCAATATAGGTATCGGCCTATTGATTACTCTGTATCGGCCTATCGATTACCCTATATCAGCATGCCGATCTAAGTGTTTTTAAAACCCTGGTTTTCCAGAGCCTTAGACGGCCTACCGGTGGTTGAAGTTCAAACTGCCAGTTGTGTTCGGCCTAACGGTGTCCAAAGTTCAGCCTACCAAACTGTTAAAACAGATTTAAAGGTTGTTTTAATGAATATTTGAATTATGTTCTTATTATTTTGGTGTTGATAAACTATTTAAATAAATATAAAAGGTTCTAAAACATTTGTATTTAGTTAAAAAAAATTGTATGCATGGATCTTGGGATATATTTAATAAACTTTACTTTATTTAAATGGTTTGTCTTAAATAATGAAAATAAGGATGAATGTAGCGACATCTGTGATATTTGTAAAGGGACTTTACATTATACGAAAGACAAGAATCTCAAAGGTGATAGTCTAAATCATAAGATCCACAATCGAGGGAATAAAGTTGGCACTTTATTCATACTAAGATTGTTATGTTGTCTACATCCTCAACAGAAGATGGCTTGTCTTGGTCATCGGAGTAGGACTCCGCAAGTAAAAACATTGGCGCATTGTCATAGGTGACGATGTATTGGATCAAGGACATAAAAGTTGAATTGATTTGGTTAATAATTCCATTTATGCAAATCAATTCACTTTGGACAATCATATGTGTTGTGTCTGAGAGGATAAAAGGACTTTGTTGAACATGGTTAGGTCCATGATGAGTTATTCGACATTACCTTTATCCTTGTGGGGACATGCACTACAAACCGCATGTTATCTTTTGAACAATGTACCTTCAAAATTGGTTCCTAAAACTCCTCATGAGTTGTGGATGGGTAGGAAGACATCCTTAAACCATATTCGCATATAGGGATGTCTGGCTCATATCTTGCATAAGAAAGCGAACAAGTTGGAAGTACATTCAAAAGTTTGTGTGCTTCTAGGATATCCAAGAAGGACTAAATGGGGTTATTTCCATCACTCAAAAGAAAAAAAAATCATGATTTCAACAAATGCAACATTCCTTGAGGAGAGTTACATGAACGAATTTAAGCCTCAAAGTAAAGTGGTACTCAAGGAGTTAGCGAGTGATTCGATCACTTGGGCTCCGATTGAAACCAATCCAAACAATGTAGAAAAACTGATCAAACAACAGCCTAAGGGCCTTTGGCATAGTGGAAGGATCAGACATCAACCTAAAAGTTATATGTTCAATGGTGTAGCCTAATTGGCTGAGTTGGTTAAACATGATAGGGATCCTTACACTTTTACAGAGGCTATGAAGGATGTTGATTCAAAGCTCTAGATAGAAGCCATGAAAACTAAGATGAAGCAATGGAGACCAATCAAGTTTGGGAACTTGTGGATCTTCTCGAAGGAGATCGATAATAGAAAGAGAGGAGCAGATGGGAAAGTCGAAACCTATAAGGCTAGGCTAGTTGCTTAGGAATACACACAAAAAGAAGGAATCAGTTACAAGAAAAACTTTTCGTCTATAGTCATGCTTAAGTCCATCCGCATTCTCTTTTCCATTGTTGTCGCGCTCGACTATGAGATTTGACAAATGCATGTCAAGACAGCCCTATTGAATGGCTATCTTGATGAGTCGATATATATGGTGTAGCCAGATGGGTTCAAGGCTAAGGATTAAAAGGATAAAGTCTATAAGCCGTTAAAGTCAATTTATAGACTTAAGAAGACTTCCCGTTCTTGGAACGTAAGATTTGATAAGTGTTAGACATGTATGCCCTAAGGAGTAAAATTGTAATATGTTTTTGGAGACATTTTTATCAATAAAGAATTTATTCATTTATATATACCAAATCTTGTCCTCTTTACATTCATATTTGTTGAATGTATGTTAAGCAAACAGTAGTTTGAGATTATCGGTCTAAACCTTAAGAATTGGGCATATGATGGGATGATTATGCGGAAGACACGATTCTTAAGGTGACGGTCTAAAACATATGATCCGCAATCGAGGGAATAAAGTTGGGTGCTTTATTCATGTAAAGATTGTTATGTTTTCTATATCCCTTTTGAGAGATGGTTTGTCTTGACCATCGGAGTTGGACTCTGTGAATAGAAACATTGGCGCTTTGTCATAGGTGACAATGTGTTGGATCGGGACATAAAGTGAATTGATTTGGATTAATAATTCTGTCTTGGCAAATTGATTCACTTTAGACAATCACTTGTATTGTATCTTAATCCTGAGATGAATAGTGGGCCCGTTGTCTTGACTTGTGTCTTTTGATGTGCCAATGGCTGACTCCCACATCTCAATAGTGGTATGCATGCCGGTACGTTAGAGGCATGACTCTTGATAGCGTAGACTTGTTATTCATAGATATGGAATCCATAGCTCCTCTTTAGGAGTAATGATATCCTCTTATATGTGTTGTCCTGTAATTGGAAAACTGGAGCGCTCAACCATTTGGATACATAGGTGTAACCGAATAGTATACTATCTTTGGATGGTAAGTTTTCTAATGGTGAGACAATGGAACGTAAGATAAAAATAATCGGGAAGGTAAGACAAAACTTGTCCTTAAGCCCATTATGGATTATCATATGGGGATACGACACACTTTGATATGTCATGGAGACTTAGCTGCACGAGCTTCGTAATTCTATAAAGTTTGAGTGCAGCTCCAAGCTTTTAGTGGAGTAGCGTTGGAGTTGATAATTGTGAAATGTATATCTGGGATATTGGGTTTCATAATTATCATGAGCTTGAACTTTATAGGTCCATTTTGGCCCCCTTTGCTAGCTCACAAAATCCTGTAACGACACGGTGTGCTTTTCCAATAATTGGTGACTTATGTCGGATTCATCGGATTGGTTTAAAATTTGTAAGAATCAAATAATTCATGTTTGTTTATTGGTTGAATTAATTTTGTAATAAAATTAATTTAAGATAAACTTGTTGAATTATTGTGAATTGATTTTTTTTCTTAGAGATTATCTTGATAAAGTTTGTTTTGATCAGATATCTTCTCTATTGGGTTATTTGAATCAAAACTGAGACTTTATCCTTTAGAATCTAGGGAGGAAAATAAAAGCTTCACGGAGATTTTTTCTCGGGAGTTCGGCCTGCCGAATGACGTGTTCGGCCTGCCGAATGGGCCTGTTTGGCCTGCTGATCAAGATGTTCGGCCTGTTGATCAGCAGGAGATAAGATTACACGTTTTCACGCAGATCTTATCAGATATTGATCCGAACTTGATTCTGTTTCAAGTTTTTGAGACCTAATCTGATAAGGACTGACCCCAGGACCAATGGCTATATAAAGGGAGTGAGTCTCATGATTTACTCAGATCAATTGAGAGATTAAGAGTGATACTATTCTAGTGAGCATCTGAAAACTCCCTAAGAGCTTTTGTTCACAAATCACGAACACTAGCTTTGGGTTCTCTCTCTTGGTTGGAAGGAGAGTCACCGGTGGAAGAGCTGTACGTGTGAGCCCACACTCACTCCGATTGTGGATAGAGAATAGTAAAGAAGACCAGTTGGTTGAGGCTCTTCTGGAACGTTACTTCCCTTCACAGGCTGTGGAGGTTCTTCACACAAAGGTTAGTAAGATCTATCTAATTTATACATATAACATGTCAAACTTGTGTTTTAGAAATTACTCTGATGAAAATTTTTAAAATTTCACTGCGTGTCGTAATTCCAACAATTGGTATCAGAGCCATGGTTTTTTACATAAATTTACAAGTTTGTGATCATGATATATGTATAAATTTTGTGATCTCTATCTCTCCTATGCTTAAATTGAATTTTATAAAGAGATGGCACTCTAGGTTTCTATATAATATATATGTTGTCATGGAGTATGTGGTGAATGTTTATTAATTAATTATGGTTGATTAAATTGTTGTTTAATTATTTATTAATTAATTAATATCGGTTATGGTTCCTTAGAGGTTAGAATGTGTATCTAGGTTTTTCATGTAATTAGATGGCAGACTATCATCTCCGTCTAGGAATTGTTATTTAATTTTAAATTTGCAAGAATTTTTGTAATTAAATAATTATTTAGAGAAGACGGATCTAGAAGAATGATGATGGCACCCCCAGGTATTTCCTGAGTCTCTAATTTTATGTTTTTGAATCGTTAAAAATAAAATTGATAAATTGCATTAAAGTTGTATTTTTTGGAATAATTTTTCCTGCTCGGTCGGCATGCCGGACGTCACAGTTCGGTAGGCCGATGGTCACAGATCGGCAGGCCGAACGTGTGGCCCGTTAGGCCGACAGTGGGGCAGAAATTGGGGAGCTCTGCCGGTATGTCGAACCTTCATGACTGGCAGGCCAATCACCCAGATCGGCCTGCCAACCGAGAGCTGCCAAGTGTCCAGAAAAGGTGCAATTTTTTCGGTGCAGTTTTAATTTTATTTTTGAGACGATTCTGAGAAACATTAAATTTGGATATGACCAGAAATATGAAGTTTTTTGATTCATATCAGGATTGAAGACTTGAAGATGGGTATTGCATGAAGAAGGATACAACTTGAGGATTCAAGGATGAAGAATCGATAAATGTCTCGATTATTCTCTTGTAATCTTTGTTTTTTCTACTCTCTAGGGTGGAACCATAATATTACGGTTATTATTATTTTGCTTGTAGCTTTGCTTGATTGCTTTGCTTGTCTACATTATAATATGATTTACCATGTATATTGATAACATGTCATATAGGATAGGGAGTGCCGCTCATATTAAAATTGATCATGCATAATTTTAAAATAAAACCTTGACTTCAAAAGATTGAGTGGGAGAAGGTTTCCGAAGAGAGGACCTAAGGCCTCCATCGTTGGTCCATAGGAAGAACATGGTGGTTCCAACCCCTAGGAAGGGATTTCTATCATGTACCAGATTGGATCTCTAAAAGGATAAGGTATTTTAGTGTGATTTATGGTTGCACGTCCCTAGGTGGTGATTATAAATCATGGATAAAATATTAAAACGGTGGTTATACACTCACGTTAATTTTATTATTAACCTCCCCTAGGAGCTCTGTTAATAAAATTAATGGCCAAAGAAACGATTATTAGTATATGCTGGATCATACGGGTCCTGGATGGCATATATTAATCAGGAGGGGATCCGTGTTCCTGATTGAATTTGGCATGACTCCCCTAGGAGCTTGTTGAATTCTGAGTTGGGAATTATCGTTGTAAGGTTGTGATATTTTCAAGGTTTTGACACATAAACACATTTGTATGATTTTACATGATTATGTTATCTTACTAAATTATTATATATGTTTGCTTATGTTTGGTATATGACTCTTTATTGTAGATTGAAAATGTCTAAAAACGCTTTATCATCGATACTTGACAAAAACCAATTAATCAGTTTGAATTATAACAATTGGAAACGGAACCTGGACATCGTCCTATTCTTTGAGAAACTAAAATATGTACTGACAACCCCTTGTCCTCCCGAGCCCACGGGAGACTCAAGTAATGAGCAATTCCAAGTGTACAATCGCTGGAAAGATGCTAATGATCAGGCCCGCTACTATGTTATGGCTAGCATGAACAACGTGCTGCAGGCTCAACATCAGGATTATGAGATTGTGAAGCAGATCTTGGATAATCTTGAGGATATGTTCGGAGGCCAGGCCATAACGAAGCGGCAAGGGGCGCTTTGGAAACTCTTAAACTATAGACAGAGACTGGGGACATTTGTAAAGGAGCACATGATGTTGGTCATGGGTTACCTCGCTGAGACTCAAACCAATGGAGCCAACATCGATGCTGAAACTCAGATGACTATGGTCTTTGAGACTCTATCTAAGGAATTTATTTCGTTTAGAGCTATTTTCAATTTAAGTAATAGACGGGATATGACCTTGACAGAATTGATGAAACAATTACAGGAGTTCAAACTACTGATCAGGGAGCCTCCTGCTGGTGGTGAGGCCAACGTGGTAGCTGCTTCTGGTTCCAATCCTAACTCAGGGAATGAAAAGAAGCAACAGGCCAAGAACGGGAAGTTTTCTATTCCTGCTGCTACCAAGAGCAAGAAGAAGAAGAAGAAGAACCCAAAGAAGCTTAAGTGCTTCTTCTATGGTAAGGTCGGGCATATAAAGAAGCATTGCAAGGACTTCCTTTCCAAGGGAGGTAGGTGTGTTCTTCTATATTTAGAAACTTCTTTGGTTGAGGAATCCAGTGACATATGGGTCATAGATTCTGATGCAACTAATCATGTTTGTGTTTCTCTACAGGGATTCAAAGAAACGAGAAGTCTACTATGTGAAGACTTAACGCTTCAAATAGGCGATGGATCCTTGGTCTCAGCGGAAGCAGTGGGAGATGTCCATCTTTACTTTGATAATTATAGAAATTTAATTTTGCAAGATTTTTTTTATGTTCCTAAATTTAAAAGCAATTTAATTTCTGTATCTTCTTTATTTAAAGACTCCTATGTGGTATCTTTTAATGAAAAGTGGTGATTCGTAAAAACAAATCTTTTATCTATTTTGGATGGATGCAAAATAATTTATATTTTATCAAACCTAAGATGAATGATAATGACTCAAAAAGACTTAAAACTTCTCACTCTAATAAGAATTATCTTTGGCATTTGTGCCTTGGCCATATTAACCTAAATAGGATTCAAAGGTTGGTAAGGGATGGACCTTTAAGTCACTTAAAGGTGGAATCTATACCTCAATGTGAATCTTGTTTGAAGGGTAAAATGACCAAAAGACCATACGGGTCTAAGGACAATGGGCCGAAGGGGTTCTAGAACTTGTGCATAGTGATGTTTGTGAACTGATGAACATCCGGGCACGAGGAGGATATGAGTACTTCGTCACTTTTATTGATGATTACTCAAGATATGGGTATGTGTACCTGATGCACCACAAAAGCGAAACTTATGATAAGTTCAGGGAGTTTCGGGCTGAAGTGGAAAAGCAATTGGGTAGACCCATAAAGGCACTTCGATCTGATCGAGGTAGGGAATACCTTTCTGATGAGTTCTTGGGACACTTGTTAGAGAATGGGATTTTATCCCATTTGACTGCACCGGCACCCCGCAGCAAAATGGCGTAGCGGAGAGAATGAATAGGACTTTGTTGGACATGATTAGGTCCATGATGAGTTATTCATCGTTACCTTTATCCTTTTGGGGATATGCACTATAAACTGCATGTTGTCTTTTGAACAATGTGCCTTCAAAATCGATCCCTAAAACTCCTCACGAGTTGTGGACAAGAAAGAAGACATCCTCAAACCATATTCGCATATGGGGATGTCCGGCTCATGTCCTATTTAAGGATCCGAATAAGTTGGAAGCACGTTCAGAAGTTTGCATGTTTGTAGGATATCCAAAAAGGACTAAAGGGGGTTATTTTTATAACCCAAAGGAAAATAAAGTTGTGGTTTCAACTAATGCAACTTTCCTCGAGGAGAGTTACATGGACGACTTTAAACCTCGAAGTAAAGTGGTGCTTGAGGAGTTAAGGGGTGATCGGTTCACTCCAGAAGTTCAGAACGAAACCGTTCCGATCAGTGTAGAAAGACCAAACAAACCTGAACAACAATCTCAGGGGCTTCGACGTAGTGGGAGGATCGGGCATCAACCTGAGAGGTATATGTTCAATGGGGAGGTCTTTTTGGCTGAACCAGATGATCATAACAGGGATCCTTATACTTACGCAAAAGCTATGAAGGATGTTGATTCAAGACTCTGGACAGAGGCCATGAACATAGAGATGAAGTCTATGGAGACTAATAGGGTCTGGGAGCCTGTGAATCTTCCAGAAGGGGTAAAACCCATAGGGTGTAAGTGGATTTACAAGAGGAAAAGAGGAGTGGATGGAAAGGTCGAAACCTTTAAGGCTAGACTGGTAGCTAAGGGTTATACGCAAAAGGAAGGAATCGATTATGAGGAAACCTTTTCACCTGTAGCCAAGCTTAAGTCCATCCAGATTCTCTTGTCCATAGCTGCCGCTCTCGACTACGAGCTTTGGCAGATGGATGTCAAGACGGCTTTTCTAAATGGCTATCTTGATGAGTCCATTTATATGGAACAACCAGACAGGTTCAAGGTTGTGGGTCAAGAGGGTAAGGTTTGTAAGCTGCTGAAGTTAATTTATGGACTTAAGCAGGCTTCCTGTTCTTGGAACATAAGATTTGATCAAGTGATCAAGACTTATGGGTTCTCACAAAATGTGGACGAACCATGTGTTTACAAACACTTTAGGATGGGAAGGTGGTTTTTCTACTGCTCTATGTGGATGACATTCTGCTAATTGGCAATGACGTTGGGGCATTGTGATCGGTCAAATTATGGTTGACCAAGTAGTTTGACATGAAGGACTTGGGTGAGGCTAATTTTGTTCTCGGTATCTAGATCTTTCGGGATAGGAAGAACAAAATGATAGCTTTGTTACAAGCCGGCTACATAGATAAAATTATCAGGAGGTTTGCAATACAGGATTCCAAGAAAGGTGGGCAACCATCTAGGTCTGGAATTACTCTTTCTAAGAAAGACTCTCCAAAGTCTTATGAAGAAAGAGAATACATGAAGAAGGTGCCTTATGCTTCGGCAGTGGGTAGTCTCATGTATGCCATGCTTTGCACACTACTGGATGTTAGCTATGCGGTCGGGATTGTGAGTCGATTTCAGGCGGATCTAGGACCGAACCTTTGGGTTACGGTAAAGCATATTTTCAAGTACCTGAGAAGGACTCGAGGGTATATGCTTGTGTATTCGGGTGAGGATTTAACTCCTCTAGGATACACTGATTTGGATTTTCAATCCTGTCTGGATTCTAGGAAATCGATTTCGGGGTTTGTGTTTACTCTGGGTGGCGGTGCCATTAGTTGGAGAAGTGCGAAGCAAGATTGCACGTCGGATTCAACGATGGAGGCCGAGTATGTGGCGGCTAGTGATGCTTTGAAAGAAGCAGTGTGGCTCTGCAAGTTCCTTGGGGATCTTGAAGTAGTTCCTGGTATGGATAAAGCGGTATCACTGTTTTGTGATAACAGTGCGGCAGTAGCTAATGCTAAGGAACCAAGATTTCACAAGAAGAGTAAGCATATTGATCGAAAGTATCATGTGATAAAGGACTTCGTTGAGGGCGGGCATGTCACGGTGTGCAAGAACGGGTCAGAGGACAATTTAGCTTATCCATTTACGAAGACACATACTGGGAGAGTCTTCGAGAGGCATGTGGAAGCTATGGGTATGCGAAATTTGTTGTATTTACTCACTTAGTGCAAGTGGGAGATTGTTAGACATGTATGCCCTAAGGAGTAAAAATGTAATATGTTTTTGGAGTTATTTTTATCAATAAAGAATTTATTCATTTATATACCAAATCTTGTCCTCTTTACGTTCATATTTGTTGAATGTATGTTAAGCAAACAGTAGTCTGAGACTGTCGGTCTAAACCTTAAGAATTGGGCATATGATGGGATGATCATGCGAAAGACACGATTCTTAAGGTGATGGTCTAAAACATATGATCTGCAATCGCGGGAATAAAGTTGGGCGCTTTATTCATGTAAAGATTGTTATGTTGTCTATATCCCTTTTGGGAGATGATTTGTCTTGACCATCGGAGTTGGACTCCATGAATAGAAACATTGGCGCTTTGTCATAGGTGACAATGTATTGGATCAGGACATAAAGTGAATTGATTTGGATTAATAATTCTGTCTTAGCAAATCGATTCACTTTAGACAATCACTTATATTGTATCTTAATCCTAAGATGAATAGTGGGCCCGTTGTCTTGACTTGTGTCTTTTGATGTGCCAATGGCTGACTCCCACATCTCAATAGTGGTATGCATGCCGGTACGTTGGAGGCATGACTCTTGATAGCGTAGACTTGTTATTCATAGATATGGAATCTATAGCTCCTCTTTAGGAGTAATGATATCCTCTTATATGCATTGTCCTGTAATTGGAAAACTGGAGCGCTCAACCATTTAGATACATAGGTGTAACCGAATGGTATATACTATCTTTGGTTGGTAAGTTTTCTAATGGTGAGACAATGGAACGTAAGATAAAAATAATCGGGAAGGTAAGACAGAACTTTTCCTTAAGCCCATTATGGATTATCATATGGGGATACGATACCCTTTGATATGTCATGGAGACTTAGTTACACGAGCTTCGTAATTCTATAAAGTTTGAGAGTGCAGCTCCAAGCTTTTAATGGAGTACCGTTGGAGTTAATAATTGTGAAATATATATCTGGGATATTGGGTTTCATAATTATCATGAGCTTGAACTTTATAGGTCCATTTTGGTCCCCTTTGTTAGCTCACAAAATCCTGTAACGACACGATGTGCTTTTCCAATAATTGGTGACTTATGTCAGATTTATCGGATTGGTTTAAAATTTGTAAGAATCAAATAATTCATGTCTGTTTATTGGCTGAATTAATTTTGTAATAAAATTAATTTAAGATAAACTTGTTGAATTATTGGATCAGATAATTCTTGTCTGTTTATCGGTTGATTTAATTTTGGATAAATTAGATCAAGAAAAACTTGTAGAATTATTGTGAATTGATTTATTTTCTTAGAGATTATCTTGATAAAGTTTGTTTTGATAAGATATCTTCTCTATTGGGTTATTTGAATCAAAACTAAGACTTTATCCTTTAGAATCTTGGGTGGAAAATAAAAGATTCACGGAGATTTTTTCTCGGGAGTTCGGCCTGCCGAATGGGCTTGTTCGGCCTGCCGATCAGCGGGAGATATGATTACGTGTTTTCACGTAGATCTTATCAGATATTGATCCAAACTTGATTCTGTTTTGAGTTTTTGAGACCTAATCTAATAAGGACCGACCCCAGGACCAATGGCTATATAAAGGGAGTGAGTCTCATGATTTACTCAAATCAATTGAGAGATTAAGAGTGATACTCTTCTAGTGAGCATCTGAAAACTCCCTGAGAGCTTTTGTTGACAAATCACAAACACTAGCTTTGGGTTCTGTCTCTTGGTTGGAAGGAGAGTCACCTGTGGAAGAGCTGTACGTGTGAGCCCACACTCACTACGGTTGTGGATAGAGAATAGCAAAGAAGACCAGTTGGTTGAGGCTCTTCTGGAATGTTACTTCTCTTCGTCGGCTGCAGAGGTTCTTCACACAAAGGTTAGTAAGATCTGTCTAATTTATACATATAACATGTCAAACTTGTGTTTTGAAAATTACTCTGATGAAAATTTTTAAAATTCTGTTGTGTACCACGTTTCCAACAATAAGGTGATCAAGACTTATTGGTTCAAGCATAACATGGATGGACCATGTATTTGCAAACACATTAAGGATAGGAAGGTAGTTTTTCTATTGCTCTATGTAAATGACATTTTGCTAGTTAGGAATGATGTCGGGGCATTGTCATCGGTCAAATTTGACCAAGTAGTTTGACATAAAGACTTGGGTGAAGCTAATTATGCTTTCAGTATCTAGATTTTCAGGATAGAAAGAACAAAATGATAGTTTTATTCTAAGCGGCCTGCATAGATAAAATTCTTGAGAAGTATACAATGCAGAATTCCAAGAAAAGTGAGCAACTATCTAGGTTTTAGAATTACACTTTCTAAGAAAGACTCATCAAAGTCTGATGAAGAAAGAGAATACATGAAGAAGGTGCCTTATGCTTCAGTAGTGGGTAGTCTCATGTATGCTATGCTTTGCACGTGGCTGGACATTTGTTATGTAGTTGGGATAGTAAGTTGATTTTAATCGGATCCAAGACCAAACCACTAGGTTGCAATCAAGCATATTTTCGAGTACCTGAGAAGGACTCAAGCATATATGCTTGTGTATTTGGGTGAATATCTAGAACCTCTATGATACACTAATTTAGATTTTCAATCCTATCTGGATTTGAGAAGATTGACTTTTGGTCTTATGTTTACTCTTAGCGGCGGTACCATTGTTAGGAGAAGTGTTAGCAAGATTGCACTATGGATTCAATGATAGAGGCTAAGTATTGGCAGTTAGTGATGCTTCGAAAGAAGCAGTGTGGCTCTGCAAGTTCCTTGCGGATCTTGAGGTAGTTCTTAGTATAGATAAGGCGATATCGCTATATTGTGATAACACTATAGCGATAGCTAATGCTAAGGAGCAAAGATTTCACAAGAATAGTAAGCATATTCATCGAGAGTATTATGGGATGAAGGACAATATGGTGAGTGGAAATATGGAAATATGTTTGATCGCATCTGAGGACATTATAGCCTATCTGGGCTATGGGGATATGTAACAAATCACATTTACTCACTTATTGCAAGTGGGAGATTGTTAGACATGGTGCCCTAAGGAGTAAAATGTTGTAATATATTTTTGAAAACATTTTATTAATAAAGTGTTTATTTATTATTCATATAACAAATGTTGTCCTATTTATGGTTATTTCTGTTGAACATATGATAAGCAAACAAAAGTCTGAGACTTTCATTCTAAACCTTTAAGAATCGTGCATATGACAAATAGATTATACGAAAGACATGAATCTTAATGGTGATAGTCTAAATGATACGATCCACAATCGAGGAAATAAAGTTTGGTGCTTTATTCATGGTAAGACTGTTATGTTGTCTACATCTCTAATGGGAGATGGCTTGTCTTGGTTATCAGAGTAGGATTCCGTGAGTAGAAACATTGATGCATTGTCATAAGTGATGATGTATTGGATCAAAAGCATAAAAGTTAAATTGATTTGGTTAATAATTCTCTTTACACATATCAATTCACTTTATACAATCATATATGATGTGTCTCAATCCTAAAATGACTAATGGGCCCATATTCTTGACTTATGTCTTTTGATGTACAAAAGGGTGACATCCTGACTTTATGATGGTTTGCATATCTGTATGTTGGAGACATGACTCTTGATTGTGTAAACTTGTTATTCATAGATATGGAATCCATAGCTCTTTTTGTAGAGTTAATGATATTCCCCTATATGCATTATCTTATAATTGGAAGACTAGAGCACTCACCCATCTGGATACACAGGTGTAACCGAATAGTATATTGTCTTTAGATAGTAAGTATGCCAATGGTGAAATAATGGAACGTAAGATAAAAACAATTGGGAGGGTAAAGCAAAATTTATCCTTAAGCCGATTATGAATATTCTATGGGAATGTGACACATTATGATATGTCATGGACGGTTAGCTTACTTGAAGCTTCATAATTTTAGATAGTTCGAGAGTGTAGCTCTAAGCTTTTAGTAGATTAGCGTTAGAGTTGATAATTATAAAATATGCATTTAGGATATTGTATTTTGTAATATAGGAGCTTGAACACTATATGTCCATTGGGTCCCCTTTGCTGACTCATAATAAATCTAGTAACGATACAGTATGTTTTTCCTACATATTGGTGACTTATGTTAAATTATTAGATTGGCTAATATTCGATAAGATCAGATTGAATAATTCATGTTAGTTTATCAGTTGAATTAATTTTGTAAATTGATTCAAGATAAACATGTTGAATTATTTATATAATATTTTACTTTCTATGAGATTATCCAAATATGAATGTTTTGATCAAATAACTTTTTTATTGGGTTATTTGAATTAAAATAGAGGCTCTATCTAAGAATCTCGAGTGGCAAATAAGATATTCTCAAGGATCAAATTATCCCAAGTTTGGTAGGCCGATGCATTAGTTTGGCCTGCTGATGAGTGAGTTCGGTAGGCCGATCTGCTAGACCAGCCTGCCAATCATAAGATAATCTGTATATGCATTTTTTTAGCAGAAGTTGATCTAGATACAAATTTTGGAGCCTTATCTAATAGGAATTAACCCTAGATTCGACCACTTTAAATAGGGGTGAGTTTTCTCATTTATTTAGATCAGTTGAGAAGTATAGAGTGAGTACTATTGTGTGAGAAACTCTGAAACTCCCTAAAAACTGTTGTTCAACATCAAGAACCTTAGATCTAGGTCTTCTCAAGTGGTTAGAAGAAGAGTCACTAGAGAAAGAGCTGCACGATGTGTGACCACCCACACTCTAATCATGGATAGAGAATAACAAAAAAGGCCAGTTGGTTGAGGCTCTTTTGAAATTTTCTTCCCTACATGGATTTGAGCCCACTTTGGTATACAAAAGTGGTTAGTAAGATCTATCATTAATTTATGTATATAGCTTGTAATTTGGAAAATACTCTGATTTTATAATTTTTAAAATTCTGCTGTGTACTCGTTTTCTAACAATTAGTGTCAGAGCAAGTGTTTTTATGTAAATTTATGAGTTTGTGATCATGCTATATACATGAATTATGTGATCTTGTTCTCTCCTATGCTTGAATTTAAGTTTATAGAGAGTTGACACTCTAGGGTTTTTATATAATTAAATGTTGTAATGAGATTATATGGTGAATGTTTATTAATTAATTATGGTTGATAAAATTATTATTTAATTATTTATTAATTAATTAATTAATTTGTGCTAGTTATAGTTTTTTAGAGGTTAGAATGTGTATCTAGGTTTTTTATATAATTAGATGGCGGTCTATCATCACCGTCTAGGAATTATTATTTTAATTGTAAATTTGTAATTTTTTATAATTAAATAATCATTCGAAGTAAAGACAGATCTAGAAGATGGAGATGATAGGAGTTCAGTTGATTTTCCAAAGTTTCTAAAAGTTTTATGTTTTTGAATTATTGAATATAAGATTGAAAAACTACTTAAAAACTATTTTCTAGAAAAGCATGAATTTAGCTCAATCGGCAGGCCGAACCCTTAGGTTCAGCAAGTCGATGATCGCAGTTCGGCAGGCTATCCACGAGCTAGAATTCTGTCAACTTTGGCGGCAAGCCAAACCCTTAGGTTCGGCAGGCTGATGGATAGACTGGCAAGCCAAACATTCTGATCAATAGGCCAACAAAGAGCAGTACGTTTTTAAAAAGGTGCATTTTTTTTGTGCAGTTTGATTTTATTTTTGAGACAATTTTAAGAAACATGAAATTTATGATGATTGGAAAAATAAAGCATTTGACCTAAGAGGGATTGAAGAATTGAAGGTGGATGCCATATGAAGAATAGTACAACTTAAAGATACAAGATAAAGAATCGATAATATGTTTCGATTGATCTTTTGTAATCTTTATTTTCTTTTCTCTATGATGGAATCATGATATTATGACTGCTTATTTATTATTTTGCTTGTGGCTTTGCATGTTACTTTGCTTGTCTGCATTATAATATGATTTGCCATGTATTTTGATAACACGCTATGTAGAATAGGGAGTGTCATTCATTAAAAATTGTTCATGCATGATAACATAAAACCTTGATTTTCAAACATATTGAGTAGGAGAAGGTTTTCGAAGAGATGAGCTATGGCCTCCAACGTTGGTCCATAGGTAGCACATGGTGGTTCCAAACCCTAGGAAGGGATTTCATCATGCATTGGGTTGGATCTCCAAAGTGATAATTTATTTTAACATGATTTATCATTGATCGCCCTAAGGTGGCGATTATAAACCATGGATAAATAGTTGAAACAATGGTTATACATTGAAGATTAATTTTATTAGTAACCTCCCTAAGAAACTCTGTTAATAAAATTAATTGCCAAAGAAACAATTATTAGTATATGTTAGATCGTACGGGTCTTAGATGGCATATATTAATCAGAAGGGATCCATGTTTCTAATTGAATTTGGCAAGTATCCCCAAGGCGGCTTGTTGTATTCTGAATTGGGAATTATCGTTGTTAGATTGTGATTTTTTTCAAGGTTTTGACACATAAACGCAATTGTATATATAGTTGTTTGCATTATCTTACTAAATGTTATGGAATGTTCGCTTATAATTTGATATGTATATCTTTATTCTAGATTAAAATGTCTAAAAATGCTTTATCTTTGATACTCGATAAGAACATGTTAATTGGGGAGAATTATAATGTTTGGAAAAGGAACCTAATTATTGTCCTAAAATTCGATATGAGCGAGCACACCTAAGTTAGTAAGCTAAATGAGTGGCTATGGTTTAGCTATTAATTAGGGTTGGGTATAAGTGTGTAATACACTAAATGGTTAACGTGTAAACTACAAAAGAGGGACACCAATCAAGCAAATAAGAGAGTACTTAAGAGTCAAATGAGGTGTGTGTGTGTGGTACTTTAAAAGGAATTAAACAAGTAGGTGAGCTCATTCAACCATCTTCTCCAAAATTCAACCATTCACTAGAGCAAAACTCCATTTTTAGCTATGTTTCAAAAGATAAGCCCATCTCCAAGTGTCTTGGTCAAGGTTTGAGACAAAAGAGGAAAAACCAAAAGTAGTCAAGGTAAGCTTGATTTTGCGGATTTGAGTTTCAATCATTCACGACATGGAATAAACTTACAATTTGATTCTTTTGGACAATTCTAGGGTTTATTTTAGATGGTCAAAACACCATAAGCTTTGGGTTTACCCTTTTGAAGTGGAGAAAGTGAAATTGGAGGTGAAGAGTTCAAGTTGCTTCACTAAGGTGAGAATTTGTGAACTATTTTTAAGTTTCTTTCTTTGGTTCTATAAATAGCCTTTGGGACATGATATGAGCATAATTTTAATGCTATTCCAGGTTAGGAATCATAGAATTGTGTAACTTTAGAGAATTTGGGGTTGATTTGTGATCTTGTAGATACCCTATACTTTTGTTTTTGTTTGCATGTTGTTTTGATAAATTTTAAGCTTTGGAAAGTGTTAAAAATTAAGGGGAAATGTCGCTCAAATTGTTAGAAAAAGTTTTGAATCATTTAGAAACCAAAAGTCCACTTTTTCCCTTAAAAACTAACTAGTTTTGCCATATTACTAATTTTCATATTTTGGATACTTTAAGGGACTTTTGGGATTAAATTTGATATTTTATCCTCTACATGACATGAATTTATGAGTTTTATCACGCTTACTATTCTTAGTAATATTTTTGTGAGCTAAATTCCTTACTTTAAAAAGAAAATACAAGGAAATGTTGAGGGTTTCAAAAATAGAATATTTAGTTCTAGTTTCCACCACCTTTCCTCTTATTTAATATTGTTGCAACTATAAGGTTAGAAATGACATGTTTGTGGGGACATAGTCTTTCTTTGTTTAAGATTGATTTTAAACTTGAATGAGTTCCTTAACACTTAAGCAACTAGTATATGTTTATTGGTTTATTGATGAAATATAAATACCTATTTTCAGAAGGATTGGATTCCGAATCTGAAGAGGAAAAACCTTCACAATAGTTTACATTACTCCATAATATGACGCAAGTAGAATTTCAATTGCATCACTATACATGTTGTACATATTTGTATGTATGGTTATGATTTTATAAAGCATAAGTAACGTAAGTATATTTTGATTTTGAGCATTATGCAAGCATGCATTATATGTTAAAGACATTGTACCCAGAATGTTATTTAAAAGTTGAAGCATATAGGAAGAAGTTTTACAAGGTTTTATGGGCTACTTGTGAAGGGATGGTTTATTTAATTGAGTTAGTCTCGATAGAGGCTGTTCCACTATATTGTCTCGATTGAGGCAAACAGTTTTGATATGTTGTCTTGATAGAGACCTATGGACCTTATTGTTATCTCGATGGAGATTGTCTCGACGAGGACTTGCAATGTGGAAAGCCATATGGCGGCATTTATGGTCCAAAGGAATGAATGGAAGAAAACCTACCCGTTATAGGAAGCCCTAAAGAAAAATAGTGCACACGTTATGTTTTATGCAAAATGAGTACAATGTAAGTTTCTAAAGAAAAGAAAAGCATGACTTGTATGGATCATTCATGGCATAGTCATTTATGTTACATATTAATTCTACTTATTGGGCATAAGCTCGCTTAGTTATGGTGATGTAGACAAGGACAATTCCCAGCATCAGTAGTAGGATGTTAGATAATTGGCCGGTGCTCTCCTCTAAACCTATGGGCTTGTATATATGGACAAAGTAGACCTATTTTGGCACTTTTCACTAGTGCTTCCTTTTAAATGCCTTAGAGGCTGTAGTTATGACATGGCTGATTTTATTTTGAGATTTATATTATAATGTGAATATAAGATCAGCCAGTTTAAGTTTGTAAAGTAAAGTTATACTCTAATTATACAAAGAATTTCAAAGGTTCAAATTTTCACAGATTTTTATATTAACTTTATGTACTTAATATTATAATTGTAAATAATTAAGAGTAATAACACTTTACATAAGTATGTTATGTATTTTAAACTTCTATTAGATGGCTATTATAGCTTTGGTATCAGAGCAAGATCTTCTCTATAGACTGTCCATATACAAAAGCCATGAAGTAAGGATACGTAGCTAACTAGTAAGTTTAAATCTCTAAACTACATTATTATGTGATGTACTTTATGTGCCTAATCGTGCTTGTGTTGGCCACTATGATAATTATATGTGAGGAAAATAACGAATTGTATTGTAGAAAAATCTTGTTCGAATGAGACATCGGCGTGGTACCACTACGGAAAGAAATACTTCTAGAGAGCAAGATGATAGAGATATTAGTCTTGATAGACTTGCTCATTTAATGGAGAGATTTTTGGAACAACAAGTCAAACAACAAGCTAAGAGAGCTCCTCCACCTCCAACTCCACATCCACCTCCACCTCCACCACCGCTGCCACCACCACCACCACCACCAGTTAGATGAAGTTATAGATGTTGTTAGTGAATGATTATTGAAGTATAAACCACCAGCATTTGAACATGGTATGGGCCTTAAAATTGTTGAGGATTGGATGCATACCATGGATCAATTATTTGATTGTGCTAGAGTTACCAATGTTAATAAGGTGTATTGTGCTGCCGTTATGTTGAAAGAGGATGCTAGTTATTGGTGGGATAATATGGCAACAATGTACAATATTGCAACTATGAATTGGGAGCAATTTAGGCAGTTATTTAAGGATAAGTTTATGACTTCTGGCACCGGATATGATAAGAGAATGGAATTTGCTAATCTAAAATAGGGTACGTCAACAATTGCAAAGTATCATAGAAAGTTTGATGAGTTGTCCTATTATGTCCCTCACCTTGCTAACAATGAGAATCCAAAGATTGAGCATTTCATGAATGGATTGAATCCGATGATTTATAAAGACCTTGAAGTAGCTAATTTGGAGGGAGCAACTTTTTCTAAAGTGGTTAGTAAGGTGTTGAAGGTGGATAGTGTAGAAAAGAAATTACAAGATGTCCAGAGGGAATAGAAAATTTTCATTGTAATCAAAGTAGAAATTTTCAGTATGGCTCTCAAGGAAATCGAGGCAAAGGTCAACCACCACCATGGGCATGAGGAGCTCAAAAGAGGCAAGGTAATTGGAATCAAAGGCAACAAGAGCAAGAAAAGAAACAAAAGGTCCTAATCAGAGGCCACAAATTATGCCAATTATGACTACCTAAAGAACTACATGTCCTAAGTATGGTAATTTCATCCTGGAGAGTTTAGGCAGGGAGCTTGTTTTGCTTGTGGTAAACAAGGACATTTTGCTAGAGATTGTCCTACGCCTATAGGTGATCAACAAAAGAAAGTTCCTGCTAAGGTTTATGCACTCACAAAGGCAGAGGTAGCTGTTCGCCCAATAGTTGTTATAGGTGAGATACTTATTCATGGAATTATTGCACGTGTATTGATAGATTTAAAAGCCACTCACTCATTTGTATCTATGGGGTATGTGAGAAAATTGGGTAATCTAGTGGACCAACTCAGAATTTCATATTGTGTAACCTTGCCATCTATTGATATTTTGCAGTCAAATGAGATGTTGCGTGCATGCTTAGTGATAATTGATGGAAGAGAATTGTTTGTTAACTTGGCGGTATTGCATATGTTAGATTACAAAGTTATTCTCAGTATGGATTGGTTGACAAAGTACAATGCATTTATTGACTGCGGGAAGAAAGTGGTAATATTTAGACCTCCAAAGGAGAGAGAATTTTCTTTTATGAGTAACACTAGTGGGTTGACGACTCCTATTATATCGGCTTTGAAGGCTCAGAGATTGTTAAATAGTGGATGTACTCTATACTTAGCTAATGTGATTGATACTCAAGAATAACAGAAACTAAGAGCTAAAGATGTTCTAGTGGTGACTGAATTCATAGAAGTTTTTCCTGATGATTTACGTGGATTGCCTCTAAGAAGAGAACTTGAGTTTGAGATTGAATTGATGCCCGGTACAGCTCCTATTTCAAAGATACCTTATTGGATGGCACCTGCTGAATTGAAAGAGTTAAAAGTGCAATTACAAGAGTTGCTGGACAAGGGATTTATTCGTCCAAGTTTTTCCTTGTGGGGTGCACCAGTGTTGTTTGTAAAGAAGAATGATGGATCAATGAGATTATGTATTGATTATCATAAGCTAAATAAGGTTACTGTCAAGAATAAGTATTCGTTTGCCAAGGATAGATGATCTATTTGAGTAGTTACAAGGTGCAATGGTGTTTTCAAAGATTAATCTTCGGTCAGGGTACCATCAGTTGAGAATCAAAGAAGGTGATGTACGAATAAATATGGGCACTATGAATTTTTGGACATGCCATTTGGGTTAACAAATGCTCCAGCTATCTTTATAGACTTGATGAATAGAGTTTTTAAGGATTACTTCGATAGTTTTGTTATCATTTTTATTAATGATATCCTTATCTACTCTCGCTCGATGGAGGAACATGCTAAGCACTTAAAAATAATTATAAATTTTTTAAAGGAGAAACAGCTATATGCCAAGTTCTAAAAGTGCAAGTTTTGGCTTAAGAAAGTGGCTTTTTTGGGGCATGTAGTGTTAAAAGATGGAATTTTTGTAGACCCCAGCAAGATTGAAGTAGTGACTAATTCGCCAAGACAGAGCAAAGCTTTAAAGATTCGTAGTTTTCATGGCTTGGCAAGTTATTATCGGAGATTTGTTGAAGGATTTTCAAAGATCACTACCCCACTTACACAATTGGCAAGGAAGAACGTGCAGTATTTGTGGTCAAATGCTTATGAAAGAAGTGTTCAAGGGTTGAAGCAGAGAAGGGTAATAGCTCTAGCTCTCAACATTCCTTCAAATGATAAAGGATTTGTGGTATATAGTGATGTTTCTAGAAGTGGGTTGGGATGTGTTTTAATGCAAGATGGAAAAGTTGTAGCTTATGCTTCTCGTCAACTAAAAGATTATGAAAAAAATTATCCTACTCATGTTTGGAGTTAGCAGCTATAGTGTTTGCATTGAAGATATGGAGGCATTATTTATATGATGAAAGATGTGAGATTTATACCGATCATAAAAGCCTTAAATACCTTTTTCCACAAAAAGAGCTAAATATGAGACAAAGAAGATGGTTGGAGCTTATTAGGGACTATGATTGTATCATTAATTACCATCCTAGAAAGGCTAATGTAGTAGCAGATGCTTTAAGTAAAAAATCCTCAAAAAGTGTTTCAGCTATGACTATGATTCAAAGACTAATTGGGGATGATATTCTGAGATTGGGGACAAAGATAGTACCATATAGATTGATTCAAAGATTGTTTGCAATAACAATGCACCACACGTTGTTGGAAAATATTAAATAGAATCAAAGTTCAAACCCTTATTTTCATTATTTGAGAAATGAAATTGAGTTTGGAAGGGGACAAGATTTTCAGATTTCAAATGATGGAATAATTAGGTGTGGGACTAAACTTTATGTTCCAAGTAATGAAGATCTTTTAAAGGAGATATACTCCATATTCAGTGCATCCTAGTACAAGTAAGATGTATAAGGATCTAAAAGCTCATAACTGGTGGCCGGGAATGAACAAAGATATTGTAGAATTTGTAAGAGAGTGCCTCACTTGTCAACAGGTGAAGGCTAAACATTTTAAACCAACTAGTACTTTACAGCCATTAGAGATTATGCAATGGAAATGGGAAGATATTGCAATGGATTTTGTAACTGGGTTGCTAAGGACAACAAAAGGATATGACCCAATTTGGGTGATTATTGACAGATTGACAAAAATAGCTTATTTTCTTCTAGTTTATTCAACTTATTCTGTAGCTAAATATACACAGTTTATGTGAAGGAAATTGTGAGGTTACATGGAGTACCTGTGAGTATCGTATCTGATCGAGGTCCTCAATTTACTTCCACATTCTAGAAGAGTGTTCATAAGGCTATAGGGACTAAATTGACTTTCAATACAACATTTCATCCACAAACAGATGGTTAGTCTGAAAGAACTATCTAAGTATTAATGGATATGTTGAGAGCATGTGTCCTTGATTTCCAGAAATCATGGAAGGAATACCTACCTTTGGTAGAGTTTTGTTATAACAACAGTTATCAAGCAACCATTGGTATGGCACCATATGAAGCCTTATATGGTCATAAATGTAGATCTCATATGCATTGGGATGAAATGGGAGAAAGAAAATATCTTAGACCTGATATTTTATAAAAAAAAAATGAAGAGGCAACTTAGAAGATTCACAAGAGAATGTTAACAGCTCAAAGTAGACAAAAGAGTTATGCGGATTCTAAAAGAAGGAATGTTGAGTTTGAAGAGGGAATAAAGTTTTTGTAAAGATTGCACCGATAAAAAGAGCAATGAAGTTTGGTAAAAAGGGAAAATGGAGTCCAAGATACGTTGGTCCTTATGACATTGCAGAGAAAGTGAGAAAAGTGGCTTATCGATTAGCCTTGCCACCATCATTAGGAGGAGTACATAATGTTTTTCAAGTATCAATGCTGAGAAAGTGTGTTTCCAATCCTTCACATGTGCTGAAACAAGAAGATGTAGTGTTAGAAGAAGATTTGATTTATGAAGAACAACCATTGAAAATTTTGGATAGGACAAAGAAAGTACTCAGAAACAAAGAGATTCCATCAGTTAAAGTATTATGGATGAGGCATTCAGTTGAAGAAGCTACATGGAAAATGGAGGATGATGTGAGTTCAAAATATTCACTCTTGTTTGGTAAGTAAATTTTGGGATGAAATTTCATAAGGAGAGGAGAGTTGTGATGCCTGGTATTCTCACATCCTTGTTGGCCAAAGAATTGCATGATTTCATGATATTAATTGCATTATATAATGTTTCACAATCATTTGAGATGTGTTTGATCATATTAATTTTTATTTGAATGCATAGCTAAATGACTTGGGATTTCCTCAAGATGGATCCGGTTACAATTATAGTGGATGAGTGAAAAATTAAGAGTTCAAGGATGGTTTTAAGCCTAATTATGTTGAAAATGCCATTTTATGTGAAGTGAACTTATGTATGTGTTCAAAAAAATGGTTAAAGGAGACTTTATGATAACTAAGGAATCTCATAGAATGTCACTAAGAATGATACAAAGTCTTATCTAAGAGTATGATACATATGTTAGTGGTAAGTTTACCATAAAACCCTAATAAGTGACCTTTTCAGTATTCAAGTTTATAGATTTAATTAGGGTTTCAACAAGTTGAGAACTAAGTAAGGAATCATGTTATCCAAGTTTTGGTGAAAAACTATCAAAGTTTAGAAACTAGTATTTGAAAGAAATTTAGAAATTTTGGTCTAGTTTTGGTGAAAAACTATCAAAGTTTAGAAACTAGTATTTTCGATATATCAAAAGTTCAGTATGAGCGAGTACAACTAAGTCAATAAGCTAAATGAGTGGCTATGGTTTAGCTATTAATTAGGTTGGGTATAAGTGTTTTAGACACTAAATGTTTGATGTGTAAACTACAAAAGAGGAACACTAATCAAGCAAAAAAGAGAGTACTTAAGAGTTAAGTAAAGAGTACTTAAGAGTTAAGTAAGAGTACTTAAGAGTTAAGTAAAGTAAGGTGTGTGTGTGGTACTTTAAAAGGAATTAAGCAAGTTGGTGAGTTCATTCAGCCATCTTCTCCAAAATTCAACCATTCACTAGAGCAAAAATCCATTTTTAGCTAGGTTTTAAGAAGATAAGCCCATCTCCAAGTGTCTTGGTCAAGGTTTGAGTGGTCATAGGAGAGGAAAACCTAAAACTAGTCAAGGTAAGCTTGATTTTGTGGATTTGAGTTTCAATCTTTGAAGACATGGAATAAACCTACAATTTGATTCTTTTGGACAATTCTAGGGTTTAGTTTAGGTGTTTAAAAGGCCATAAGCTTTGGTTTTACCCCTTTGAAGTAACGAAAGTGAAATTGGAGGTGAAGAGATCAAGTTGCTTCACTAAAGGGAGAATTTGTGAACTATTTTTAAGTTTCTTTCTTTGCTTGTATAAACAACCTTTGGGACATGATATGAGCATAATTTTAATGTTATTCAAGGTTAGGAATCATAGAAAAATGATCTAATAAAAAGGATTTGATTGTTGGAATGAAAAGTTTTGGAATTGTGTAACTTTAGAGAATTTGGGGTTGATTTGTGATCTTGTGAATACCCTATACTTTGGTTTTTGAATGCAGGTTATTTTATGAAGTTTAAGCTTTGGAAGTGTTAAAAACTAAGGGGAAATGCTGCTCAAATTGTTAGAAAAAGTTTTGAACCATTTAGAAACCAAAAGTCCACTTTTGCCCTTAAAAACTAACTAGTTTTGCCATGTTACTAATTTTTCATATTTTTGATACTTTAAGGAACTTTTGGGATTAAGTTTGATATTTTATCCTCTACATGACATGAATTTACGAGTTTTATCACAATTACTATTCTTAGAGATATTTTAATGAGCTAAGTTCTTCACTTTAAAAAGAAAATACAAGTGTTAGGTATAAAAATAGAATATTTAGTTCTAGTTTCCACCACCTTTCCTCTTATTTAATATGGTTGCAACTATAAGGTTAGAAATGACATGCTTGTGGGGACATAGTCTTTCTTTGTTTAAGATTGATTTTAAACTTGAATGAGTTCCTTAACACTTAAGCAACTAGTATATGTTTATTGGTTTATTGATGAAATATAAATACCTATTTTCAGAAGGATTGGATTCTGAATCTGAAGAGGAAAAACCTTCACAATAGCTTACATTACTCCATAATATGACGCAAGTAGAATTTCAATTGCATCACTATACATGTTGTACATATTTGTATGTATGGTTATGATTTTATAAAGCATAAGTAACGTAAGTATATTTTGATTTTGAGCATTATGCAAGCATGCTTTATATGTTAAAGACATTGTACCCAAAATGTTATTTAAAAGTTGAAGCATATAGGAAGAAGTTTTATGAGGTTTTATGGGCTACTTGTGATGGGATGGTATATTTAATTAAGTTAGTCTTGATGGAGGCTGCTCCATTGTATCGTCTCGATAAAGGCATGTAGTTTTGATATGTTGTCTCAAAGGAGACCTATGGACCTTACTGTTATCTTGATGGAGATTGTCTCGATGGGGACTTACAGTGTAGAAAGCCACATGATGGCATTTATGGTCTAAAGGAATTGACGGAAGGAATCCTACCCATTATAGGAAACCCTAAAGAAAAATCATACACACATTATGTTTTATACAAAACAGGTACAATGTAAGTTTCTAAAGAAAAGAAAAGCATGACTTATAAGGATAATTCATGGCATAGTCATTCATGTTACATACTAATTCTACTTACTGGGCATAAGTTCACTTACTTATGATGATGCAGACAAGAGCAATTCCTAGCATCAGCAATTGGATGCTAGATAGTTAACTAGTGTTCTCCTTGAACCTACAGGCTTATATATATGGACAAAGTTGACCTGTTTGGAACTTTTCACTACTGCTTCCTTTTAAATGCCTTTAGAGGCTATAGTTATGACATGGTTGATTCTATTTTGAGATTTGTATTATATTATGAATATAACATCAGTCACTTTAAGTTTGAAAGTAAAGTTACACTCTAGTTATATAAAGAATTTCAAAGGTTCAAACTTTTACACAATTTTATATTAACCTAATGTACTTAATGTTATAATTGTAAATAATTAAGAGTAATAACACTTAAGATAAGTATGTTATGTATTTTAAACTTATATTAGATAGGTGTTACAATGATGTTAGTCATGGGTTACCTTGCTAAGGCTCAAACCCATGAGCTGATATCGATACTGAGTCACAGATGACTATGGTCCTTTAGACTCTATTTAGGGAGTTCATCCCATTTAGAGCTTCATATAATTTTAGCAGTAGACTAGATGTGACCTTAACTGAGCTATTGAAGTAGTTACAAGAGTTAGAAAATATAATTAGGGAAGCTTAGGCGGGTGGGGAGGCTGACTTGGCAGCTGTGTTTGGTTCCAATCCTAGCCCGAGGAATGGAAAAAACCTGAGGGCCAAGGATAGGAAGGTTAGGCACACAAAGAAGAATTGCAAGGGCTTCCTGTCTAATGGAAGCAGGTGCAAACTTTTGGTAATTGAGACTTGTTTAGTTGAAGGATCAAGTAACACTTGGGTCATAGATTCTGGTGCGACTAACCCTGTCTGTGTTTCTCTGAAGGGATTTAAGGAAACAAGAAGTTTGCTGCATGAGCACTTCACGCTTCAGATGAACAATGGATCCTTAGTGTTAGCTAAAGTAGTGGAAGGCGTCTATCTTTGCTTTGATAATTATAGGACTTTAGTTTTGAGAAATTGTTTTTATGTTCCTAAACTTAAAAGGAATTTAATATTTGCAGCTTGTTTATTTAAAGACTCTTATTTGGTTTCTTTTAATAATAAAGTGGTGATTCGTAAAAATAAATCTTTTATCTATGATGGATGGATGCAAAACAATCTATATTTTATCAAACCTAAGATGGACATATTGCTTAACACTGAGGTTAATGATAATAATTCTAAAAGACTTAAGACTTCTCACTCTAATAAGACTTATCTTTGACATTTACGATTAGGTCATCTTAGCCTTAATGGGATTCAAACGTTAGTAAAGGATTGACCTTTAAGTCACTTAGAGGTGGAATCTATACCACAATGTGAATCTTGTTTGAAGGGCAAAATGACCAAAAGACTATTTCAGTCTAAGGACAATAGGGCCGATGGGGTTCTAGAACTTATGCATAGTGATATTTGTGGTCCTATGAACATCAGGGCACGAGGAGGGTATGAGTACTTCGTCACTTTAATTGATGATTACTCAATATATGGGTATCTCTACCTAATATATCATAAAAGTAAAACTTTTGACAAGTTAGGGAGTTTCAAGGTGAGGCGAAAAACCAATTAGTAAACCTATAAAGTGTCTTTGATCTGATCGAGGTGGTGAATACCTCTTTGATAAGTTCTTAGAACACTTATTAAAGAATGGAATTTTATCCCATTTGAGTGCACCGGTGTTAGACATGTATGCCCTAAGGAGTAAAAATATGATACGTTTTTGGAGAAATTTTTATCAATAAAGAATTTATTCATTATTTATATACCAAATCTTGTCCTCTTTACGTTCATATTTGTTGAATGTATGTTAAGCAAACAGTATTCTGAGACTATCGGTCTAAACCTTTAAGAATTGGGCATATGATGGACTGATTATGCGAAAAACACGATTCTTAAGGAGACGGTCCAAAACATATGATCCGCAATCAAGGGAATAAAGTTGGGCACTTTATTCATGCAAAAATTTTTATGTTGTCTATATCCCTATTGGGAGATGGTTTGTCTTGACCATTAGAGTTGGACTCCGTGAATAGAAACATTGGCACGTTGTCATAGGCGACGATGTGTTGGATCGGGATACAAAGTGAATTGATTTGGATTAATAATTTTTTCTTGGCAAATCGATACACTTTAGACAATCATTTGTATTGTATCTTAATCCTGATATGGATAGTGGGCCCGTTGTCTCGACTTGTGTCTTTTGATGTACCAAAGGGTGACTCCCACATCTCAAAAGTGGTATGCATGCCGGTACATTGGAGGCATGACTCTTGATGGCATAGACTTGTTATTCATAGATATGGAATCCATAGCTCCTCTTCAGGAGTAATGATATCCTCTTATATGTGTTATCTTGTAATTGAAAAACTGGAGCGCTCAACCATTTGGATACATAGGTGTAACCGAATGGTGTACTATATTTGGATGGTAAGTTTTCTAATAGTGAGATAATGGAATGTAAGATAAAAATAATCGGGAAGGTAAGACAGAAGTTGTCCTTAAGCCGATTATAGATTATCATATGGGGATACGATACACTTTGATATGCCATGGAGACTTAGCTATACGAGCTTTGTAATTCTATAAAGTTCAAGAGTGCAGCTCTAAGCTTTTAATGGAGTAGCGTTAGAGTTGATAATTGTAAAATGAATATCTAGGATATTGGGTTTTCATAATTATCATGAGCTTAAACTTTATAGGTCCATTTTGGTCCCCTTTGCTAGCTCACAAAATCCTGTAACGACACGACGTGCTTTTTCAATAATTGGTGACTTATGTCAGATTTATCAGATTGGTTTAAAATTTGAAAGAATCAAATAATTCATGTCTGTTTATTGGTTGAATTAATTTTGTAATAAAATTAATTTAAGATAAGCTTGTTGAATTATTGGGATCGGATAATTCTTGCCTGTTTATCGGTTGATTTAATTGGATAAATTAAATCAAGATAAACTTGTAGAATTATTGTGAATTGATTTATTTTCTTAGAGATTATCTTGATAAAGTTGTTTTGATCAGATAACTTCTCTATTGGGTAATTTGAATTAAAACTGAGACTTTATCCTATAGAATCTCAGGTGAAAAATAAAAAATTTGCGAAGATATTTACGTGGGAGTTTGGCCTGTCGATCTACGTGTTCGGCATGCCGATGGGTCCTATTCGGCCTGTCGATCAGGCTATTCGGTCTGCCGATTAACGAGAGATAAGATTACACATTTTCATGCAGATCTTATCATATGTTGATCCGAACTGGATTCTGTTTCGAGTTTCTAAGACCTAATCTGATAAGGACTGACCCTAGGAGCAATTGCTATATAAAGGGAGTAAGTCTCATGAGTTACTCAGATCAATTAAGAGATTAAGAGTGATACTTTTCCGGTGAGCATCTGAAAACTCCCTAAGAGCTTTTGTTCACAAATCACGAACACTAGCTTTGGGTTTTCTCGATTGGTTGGAAGGAGAGTCACCAATGGAAGAGTTGTACATGTGAGCCCACACTCGCTCCGATCGTGGATAGAGAATAGCAAAAAAGACCAGTTGGTTGAGGCTCTCCTGGAATGTTACTTCTCTTCATAGGTTGCGGAGGTTCTTTGATACACAAAGGTTAGTAAGATCCATTTAATTTATACATATAGCATTTCAAACTTGTGTTTTGAAAAAATACTCTGATGTTAAAATTTTTAAAATTCCCACTGCGTACTTTACATTGTTTTTCCAATAGCCGGGCACTCCGCAATAGAATGGTGTGGCTGAGAGAAGGAATAGCACTTTGTTGAACATGGTTAAGTCCAAATTAGTTATTAGACATTAACTTTATCCTTTCGGGGATAAGCACTACAAACCACGTGTTATCTTTTAAACAATGTCCCTTCAAAACCATTTCCTAAAACTCCTTACAAGTTGTGGATGAGTAAGAAGATATCTTTAAACCATATTTGCATATGGAGATGCCTAGCTCATGTCTTATATAAGGAAGCAAACAAGTTGGAAGCACGCTTGAAAGTTTGTATGTTTGTAGGATGTCCAAAAGGGACTAAAGGGGGTTATTTCTAAAATCCAAAAGAAAATAAAGTCGTGGTTTCAACGAATACAACATTCCTTGAGGAAAGTTACATGAACAACTTTAAGTCTCGAAGGAAAGTGGTACTCAAGGAGTTGGCAAGTGTTTGATCACTCCATGGGTTCTGGTTGAAACCAATCCAATTAATGTAGCAAAATTGACTGAACAACAACCTAGGGCTTTGACGTAGTGGAAGGATCCAGTGTCAACCTGAGAGATATATGTTAAATGGTGAAGCCTACTTGGCTGAACTAGTTGAACATGACAAGGATCCTTACACTTATACAGAGGCTATGAAGGATGTTGATTCAAAGCTCTAGACAAAAGCCATGAACACAGAGATAATGTCTACGGAGACCAAGCAAGTCTGGGAGGGTGTAAGTGATCTATAAGAGAAAGAGAGGAGCAAATGGGAAAGTTGAAACCTATAAGGCTAGACAGGTAGCTAAGGGATACACACAAAAGGAAAGAATCAATTATAAGGAAACCTTTTTGACCATAGCCATGCTTAAGTCCATGTGCATTCTCTTATCCATTACTGTCGCTCTTGACTACGAGATTTGGCAAATGGATGTCAAGATGGCCTTTTTGAATGGCTATCTTGATGAGTCAATATATATGATGCAGCGAGATAGGTTCAAGGCTAAGGGTCAAGAAGGTAAGGTCTATAAGCTGCTAAAGTTAATTTAAAGACTTAAGCAGGCTTCCCATTCTTAGAATATAAGATTTGATCAGATGATCAAGACTTATGAGTTTGAACAAAACGTGGATGAACCATGTGTTTATAAACACATTAAGGATGGGAAGACGGTTTTTCTACTACTCTATGTAAATGGCATTTTGCTGATTGACAATGATGTTGGGGCATTGTCATCGGTCAAATTATGGTTGATCAAGCAATTTAACTTAAAAGACTTAGATGAAGCTAATTATGTTCTCGGTATCTAGATCTTTCAGGATAGGAAGATTAAAATGATAGCTTTATGCCAAGCGACATGTCTTCCTATGCATCTATAACTCGTGAGGAGTTTTAGGAACTGATTTTGAAGGCACATTGTTCAAAAGATAACATGCGGTTTGTAATGTATATCCCCAAAAGGATAAACGTAATGTCAAATAACTCATCATGGACCTAACCAAGTCTAACAAAGTCTTATTTCTTCTCTCAACTACACCATTCTGCTGTAGAGTGCTCAGTGCAGACAAATGGGATAAGAACCCATTCTCTAATAAGTGTCCCAAGAACTCATAGGAGAGGTATTTTCCACCTTGATTAGATCGAAGTGCCTTTACAAGTTTACCTAATTGCTTTTCTACTGTAGCTTAAAACTTCCTAAACTTGTCAAAAGTTTCACTTTCATGATACATTAGGTACACTTCATATCTTGAGTAATCATCAATAAAGGTGATAAAGTGCTTATATCCTCTAAGTGCCCTGATGTTCATGAGACCACAAACATCACAATGCATAAGTTCTAGAATCCCTTCGGCCCTATTGCCCTTAGACCCACATGGCCTTTTGGTCATTTTGCCCTCCAAACAAGATTTATATTATGGTATAGATTCCACCTCTAAATGACTTAAAAGTCCATCCCTTACCAACCTTTGAATCCTATTTAGGATAATATGACCAAATCACAAATGCGGAAGATAAGTCTTATTAAAGTGAGAAGTTTTAAGTCTTTTAAAGTTATTATTAACCATAGTGTTCAGCAGTGAGTCCATCTTAGGTTTGAAAAAATATAGATTTTTTGCATCCATCCAACATAGATAAAAGATTTGTTTTTACAAATCACCACTTTATTATTAAAAGATACTAAATGAGAATCCTTAATATAGATATCAAATTTCTTGTAAGTTTAGGAACATAAAAACGATCTTTCAAATCTAAAATCCTATAACCATCAAAGCAAAGATGGACATCTCCTACTACTTCAGCCCACACCAAGGATCCATTGTCCACCCATAACGTAAAGTGCACATGCAGCAGACTTCTTATTTCCTTGAACCCCTATAGAGAGACATAAACATGATTAGTTGCTCCAAAATCTATGACCTAAGTGTCACTTGATTCCTCAACTAAACAAGTCTTAATAACCAGAAGTTCATGCTTACCTCCTTAA
This sequence comes from Artocarpus heterophyllus, assembly GCA_025403435.1. Lineage (NCBI taxonomy): Eukaryota > Viridiplantae > Streptophyta > Magnoliopsida > Rosales > Moraceae > Artocarpus > Artocarpus heterophyllus. Next base: position 2,466,679 of record JAJQZP010000037.1, read on the forward strand.
AAAAGGAAGTCCATACAATTCATCTTAATGTGCCCAACTCTCCCACAAAAAAAGCACTTTAGCTTCTTCAGGTTCTCCTTTTTCTTCTTCTTGTCCTCGCCTTTCGCTGGGATAGAAGACTTGTTGTTCTTAGCCCTTTGCTTTTTTCCATTCCCAGGGCTAAGATTGGAACCAGATGTAGCTGCTAAGTAAGCCTCCCCACTAGGAGGATTTTTTTGGATTAGATTTTTGAACTCCTATAACTACTTCATTAGCTCTGTCAAGGTCACATACTATCTATTGCTCAAATTATATGAAGTTCTAAATAGGATGAACTCTTTAGATAGAGTCTCAAAGACCATAGTCATCTATGACTTGGCATCAATGTCAGCTCCATGGGTTTGAGCCTCAGTGAGGTAACCCATTACCAACATCATATGCTCATTCACAGGAGTCCCCTTTCTTTGTTTGTAGTTTGAGAGTTTTCAAAGAGCCCTTTACTATTTCGCTAGTGCTTGGCCTCCAAACATGCCTTCTAGATTATCCAATATCTGCTTAGCAGTCTCATAATCCTTGTGTTAAGCCTGCAACATATTATTCATGCTAGCCATAACGTAACAGCGAGCTTGATCGTTAGCACCTTTTCAGCGATCATACACTTGAATTTGCTCATTTGTGGATTCCCTTGTAAGTTTGGAGGACATAGTGTTGTCAGTATAAATTTTAGTTTCTCAAAGAAAAGGATGATATTCAAGTTCCTTTTTCAATCTTCGTAATTCTCGCCAGTTTACATGTTCTTATCAAGTATCGATGATAACATATTTTTAGACATTTTAATCTACAATAAAAATTCATATATCAAATATAGGCAAACATTCTATAACAATTTAGTAAGATAGTACAAACAAATAAGCATGCAATTGTGTTTATGTGTCATATACATGAAAAAATCACAATTTTACAATGATAATTCTCAACTTAGAATTCAACAAGTCGCTTAGGGAAGACTTGCCAAATTCAATTAGGAACATGTATCTCCTTCGATTAATATATGTCATCCAAGACCCGTCTGATCTAGTATATGTTAATAATCGTTTTCTTCTTTAGCCATTACTTTCATTGACAGAGCTCCTAGGGGAGGTTAGTAACAAAATTAATCTTTAGTGTATGACCATCATTTTAATTATTTTATCCATAATTTATATTCACCACCTAAGGGTGTACAACGATAAATCATACTAAAATAAATTATCCATTTGGAGATCCAACTGATATATGATGAAATCCCTTCCTAGGGGTCGGAACCACCATGTCCTACCTCTGGACCAACGATGGAGGTCTTAGGTCCTCTTTTTGAAAACCTTCTCCCACTCAATACTTTAAAAGTCAAGGTTTTATGTTAACATAGATGAACAATTTTTAATGAGCAACACTCCATATTATACATGGCATGTTATCAATATATATGGTAAATCATATTATAATGCAAACAAGCAAAGAAACATGCAAAGCCACAAGCAAAATAATAATAAATAAACAGCCGCAATATCATGGTTCCATCCTAGAGAAAAGAAAATAAAAATTACAAAAGATCAATTGAAACATATTATTGATTCTTCATCTTGTATCTTCTTGTTGTATCCATCTTCCTATGGCATCTGTCTTGTATTCTTCAATCTCTTATAGAGCAAAAGTTTTATTTTTCTAGTCATCATAAAATATCATGTTTCTTAGAATTGTCTCAAAAACAAAATCAAAAACTGCAACAAAAAATACAATATCTCATATACATGTTTTATTATTATCAACTTTAACGCTACTCCACTAAAAGCCTAGAGTAGTACTCTCGGACTATATAAAATTACAAAGCTCCAACAAGCTAACCATCCATGACATATCATAATGTGTCACATCTCTGTAAGATATTCATAATCGGCTTATGGATAAATTCTGTTTTACCTTGCTGATTTTTTTTATCTTACTTTCGATTATCACATCATTGGAATACTTGCTATCTAAAGATAGTATACCATTCAGTTACACCTATGTATCCAAATGGTTGAGCACTCTAGTCTTCTAACTACAGGATAATGCATATAAAAGAATATCATTAACTCTACAAAAAGAGCTATAGATTCTATATCTGTGAATAACGAGTCTACGTAAATCAAGAGCCATGCCTCCAACATATGAACATGCGTATGATCATTAAATCAAGATATCACCCTTTGGTACATCAAAAGACCTAAGTAAAAAATATGGGTCCATTAGTCATTTCAGGATTAAGACACAACATATATGATTGTCTAAAGTGAATTGATTTGAAGAAACAAAATTATTAACCAAATCAATTTAACTTTTATTCCAATCTAATACATTGCCACCTATGACAATGCACTAATGTTTCCACTTGTGGAGTCCCACTCTGATGACCAAGGCTAGCCATCTCCCATTAGGAATGTAGATAACATAACAATCTTAGGATGAATAAAGAGCCCAACTTTATTCTCTCAATTGCGGATCTCATGATTTAGACTATTACCTTTAAGATTCATGTCTTTCTTATAATCTGTCCATCATTGCACGATTCTTAAAGGTTTAAACAGATAGTCTCAAACTTTTGTTTTCTTGTCATACATTCAACAGAAATGAACACAAAGAGGACAACATTTAGTATATGCATAATCAATAAACTTGTTATTGATAAAATGTCTCCAAAAACATATTACAATATTTTACTCCTTAGGGCACTATGTCTAACATACATATATATCAACATATATACATCATGGAGAACAATAAGGAATATTATCTATTAATAATGCAATATTTTATTTCTTATAATATCTAATTGGAATAAAGCGACGTGCTTAAAGCACCAATCCCAACATGAGTATAACTAGTAATAGGGTAAAAAGGGTATTTAGGTTCCATTTGAAAAAAGATTAATTACAAAACTTCCCCCCAAACTATAGCCCCTATAACACTTTGCCCCCAAAATTTTAAAACGTAATACTTGTTCTCCCTGAAGCATGAACCGTTAACAAAAATAGTCTTTTTGTTAGAATTATAACAAAAAATTAAAAATAATTTAAAAATTAATGGTATTTTAGTAATTTACAATTATGATAATAGATGGTTTGATTAAATTTCTTTCATACTTTAAAGTTTTTACTAGCATCTATAACTTTTAAAAGTTCAAGAATACATTTTGGGTGTGAAAAAATTAATAAAATTTTAAAGAAATTTGTGGTAGATCGAAAAAAAAAAAAAAAAAGCATCCAAATGGTATTATGGCTTCAATTTATTTTTTTGTTTTGATCATCAATAAAGACTATCTTTATAATATTTCTAACTTTTATGGTTATTTTTATAATTAGATTACCAAAATATCCTTAATTTTAAAATTATTTATCATTTTTCTATTAGAAATCTAACAGAAGGATCATTTTCGTTAACGGCTCATAATTCAGGGGAAATGGATGTTACATTTTAATATTCAAAGGGCAAAGTGTTACAAAAGCTATAGTTCAAGGGGAATTTTTGTAATTAATCTTGAAAGACTAAAAAATAATGGGTATTTAAGGAAAACAAACAAGCAGTTTAAAAATAATAAAAAATGGTAAACAGCTTGGTTGGTCCCCAACCTTTCTAAAAAGATACTATTTGGTTCCCAATTTTTTTTATTTAACTAGGTCTAACCGTTTAAAAAAAAGATGCAATTTGGTCCCTCATTGTTTAATTTTGGACAAAAAAAAGTTTTGACCATTTTAATAAGAGTATTTTAGTAAAATACCTAATATATTTGAAAGAAATTAAAATTAAAACTAAAAAATAAATTAAAAAAAGCGTGAAAACTTCAATATCTTATCAATGGAGACTACACAGATCTGGGCAAGAACAAATCCGATGATCTAATGAAATCGTCCTTGCAAACCTAGATCGTGTCGGCCATCGCACCACCCCCACCTCGCGATTTCTTTTCCTCGATCTCAAACTCCACCGCCAACGTCGTTGATCTACACCACCATTACCATCACCACTATAACATCCCTCTGCTTCCTCTAATGACCTCTTCTTCCTCTGCAGCTCCCACCGACTTCACCAACGACCTCAGCATCCCTATAAGATCATTAACTAATTCTGTTCAATTCACCGACTCTAGCCTTTCTCTTTTAGAAGATCGAGATCACGAGAGGATATGTAGTCAGTTTTATCTGGTGTCAAAAATACTTATGTTGAAGATGCTTCAGAGATCAAAACTGGCATCATTGAAGCTAAAAATATGTTTGAAGGCGAAGTGGTAAAGAAATTGATAAGGATCCTTTATCCAACATCTGAGTAGCTAGTGTCCTTGAATCTAGAGGAGGGAAGGAATTTTGTATTATAAACATAATGGCAAATGAAAGAAGAAAGAAGACTGATTATATGAATGGTGCTTCAGTAATGACGAAACTAAGAGTTATGGGAGTTGGCTTATGTCCAAACCATATATCCTATGCCAACCATGTCATAGTGGGTCATCCTAGATGATGTGCAAGCTATGAAAGTGTTACCTCTGGATTTCATTACAAACTATGGAAAGGTTAGAGAAACCAGATTTCTTTCATTTTACAAGTACAAGAAAGGCAAAAGAAAGCGACTCAAAGGAGTCATCGACCTCTCAAGTCAACCCTAAAATATTGTCCCACTTGAATGAATGTGGTTATGACTATGGGTTTGCGTGTGCCTTTCTTTGAATATGCTTATATTTGTATGACTATAATTAAGATCGTGTTACTAAAATATTTTTAGGTATTGTTTGTTTTAATTTGAGTGTTTGGAACATTATTATTAATTTTATTCTCACAAATTTAATTGGCCAAGATATTAATATTACATTACCATTAATGTATTTCAACTTTAATTTAGAATTGTTTTATCTGTATTCTACAAATTTAGTTTTCTAAGTTAATATTATCAAACTATACTATTGTAACACTATCATAATTCATATCAATCAGAATATCAATGTTGTCACCCGAATTAAAAATTGGTCATCTCGGTCATATTGATCTTCTTAACAGATCAAGGACATAGTCATCATGGTCATACCAATCTACCCAGCAAACTAGAAATTAGTCATCTCCATCATACTGATTTGCCTAGCAAATCGAGGATACAGTCGTCACAGTCATGCTAGTCTATTTAGCAAACTAGAAATCGGTCATCTTAATCATACCAACCTATCTCTCAGACTAGATCACTATCATCTTGATCATACCAATCTACCTGATAGACCAAGATACAATCCGATCAGTTCTATCGGTTATAAAGAAGTTTTTCGATTTTTTTTTTAGACTTGATAACGATAACTTTAGAATTTATGTTGATCTTTATTTTAGAATTGATAATGATAAATTTATAAATTCAAACTCTAATTTAGAACTTCCAAGTATAATTACACAAAATTAGTTCATCCACTTTATTTTAGTTGAATTACAATTCAATTTATAATTTATGTTGATCTTTATTTTAGAATTGATAATGATAATTCTGGAAATTCTAATTCTAATTTAGAATTTCCAAGTGTAATTACACAAATTTAATACATCCACTTTATTTTAGTTTAATTACAATTCAATTTACAATTTATGTTGACCTTCATTTAAGAATTGATAATGATAAATCTAGAAATTCAAACTCTAATTTAGAATGTCCTAGTATAATCACACAAAATTAATAGATCGATTTTATTTTAGTTTAGTTACAATTCAATTTACAATTTCTGTTGATCTTCATTTTAGAATTGATAATGATAAGTCTAGAAATTCAAACTCTAATTTAGAACTGTTAAGTAAAATTACACAAAATTAGTTGATCCACTTTTTTTTTGTTCAATTACAAATCAATTTAGAATTTATGTTGATCTTATTTTAGAATTGATGATAGTAAATCTAGAAATTTCAAGTTTAATTTAGAACTTCCAAGTATAATTACAAAAGATTAGTTAATCCACTTTATTTTAGAATGGTTTGCTAAGATTAACGATACTGATCCACACATTTAGAATGGTTTGCTAAGCTTACTAATATCTATCCATTCATTCAAAGCGGTCAGCCAGTACTGATCTGAACAGTAAGAATGATCTACTAAAAGATTAGTCTTTTAATAAAAACAGTATGCCTAGCTTACCAGTACCAATCTGAATGATTTGCTAATTAGATTAAAAAACACCAACTACTTTTTAACTTTATGATTAAAAAAAAGGTAGTTAAGATGTAGTCATTTATCTAAGATTGTCACTAAAAAGAGTTATTAAACATCAATCTAAGCTTGTCACTAAAAAGAGTTCTTAAACATCAATCTAAACTTGCAACAAAAAGTGACAACAAAAATAGAAGAAAGAGTTCTTAAGCATCTTGCAACAAAATGTAAGATCAAAGTAACTTCATTGTAGCCGTTCATTATGATAAATCTCTATGGCCGTCTTCTGTCAGTAAAAAAAAAAACCAACAACATCTTTAAGGCCACTTATTAATGCATGTTCCATTAGCAAGTAAGGGATTGGTATACTATTAAAAACACACCACATTTCCTATTGTTTATTTGTGACAACCTTACGGCTTCGCAACATTCACAACGCTGTTGCACTCATTTCAATGTTAGCGGGAGCAGAAATAAGATGGCCAACCAATAATAAAGTAAACTCTACATAAGCGACGTTTTGTCATATAATAAAGTAAACTCGACATAATTCTCTTTAACATAAGGATGTATTCCCCAACAACCACCAACAATTTTTTTTTTTTTTTTTTTTGCTATGCATATATTTATTCATTTTAATGCTTCTCCGCAAATCAAATATTGCAAACGCCATAATCTCAAAACCTCACAAACTCAATCCACTGTTAGATTAAATTTCTTATATAATTTTAATTCAAACATTAATGTATTTTTTATTTTTATTTTTACGAAAGAAGATAAGAAAATTTACAAGTGGTGACGGTTATGTGGGTGGTGTTGGAAAAACGTTACGTAGCTAAATTTTAAAAATTTCAAATCAAAGTATTTTCCAAAACACAATTTTGATATACTAAATACATAAATTAATGACAGATTTTACTAACCTCTTTTGTGAACCAAAAAGCAACAGCAATCTGTGAAAAGAAGAATGTCCCAGAAGAGCTCAACCAATTGGTCTTCTTTGCTATTCTCTATCCATGATCGGAGTGTGGGTAATCATATTTTGTATAGCTTTTCCTCTAGTGACTCTCCTTCATACCACTTTAGAAGACCTAGAGTTAAGGTTGTTGACGTTGAATAATAGCTCTCAGGGAGTTTTAGAGTTCTCAAACTAGAGTACTCACTCTATGCTTCTCAATTGACTTGAATAACAAAGAAAACTCACCTCCTATTTATAGTAGTCGGACCTAGGGTTAATCATTATCGGATTAGGCCTCAAAATTTGAGTTTAGATTAGTTTCAGAGTAAAAACGCATGAAGTAGAATTTGACCCTAACTGTCGCGATTGATCGCGCCTAGTGTATCTCAGTCGACCATGTGGTCACAAGACTAAACTTTGAATCGAATTTGAACTCCTCAAGCCGATCTGATAGATCCAATCTCAACTAATTAGATAAATCCTATCTTATTTGACCCAAGAATCCTTTATAGAGCCTCAACTTTAATTCAAATAACTCAATAGAAAAGTTATCTTATTAAAACAGTCATAAACAGATAAACCCATACAAAAAAAAATATTATCCAAATAGTTCAACATGCTTATCTTGAACTAAATCATAAAATTTATTTAACCGATAAACTAACATGAATTATTAAATCCAATTAACTTGAATTATAGCCAATCTAATAACTTAACATAAGTCACTAATATGTAGGAAAAACACGCCGTATCGTTACAGAATATATTATGAGCTAGCAAAGGGGACTCGATGGACATAAATAGTTCAAGCTCTTATAATTATAAAATACAATATCCTAGATATATATTTAAAATTATCAACTCCAACGCTACTCTACTAAAAGCTTAGAGCTGTACTCTCGAACTATATAAAATTATAAAGTTTCAATAAGCTAACCGTCCATGACATATCATAATGTGTTACATCCCCATAGGATATTCATAATCGGCTTAAGGATAAATTTTGTTTTACCATCCTGATTTTTTTATCTTATATTCCATTATCATACCATTGGAATAATTACTATCTATAGATAATACACCGTTCAGTTACACCTATGTATCAAATGGTTAAGCGCTCTCGTCTTCCAATTATAGCATAATGCATATAAGAAAATATCATTAACTCTACCAAAAGAGCTATGGCTTCCATATCTATGAATAACAAGTATACGTCAATTAAGAGTCATATATCTAATGTACCAGTATGCGTAATATTATAAAGTCAGGATGTCACCCATTGGTACATCAAAAGACATAAGTCAAGAGTACAACCCATTAGTCATTTCAGGGTTAAGACTGTTAGACATGTACGCCCTAAAGAGTAAAACTGTAATACGTTTTTGGAGACATTTTTTTATCAATAAAGAATTTATTCATTTATATATATGCCAAATCTTGTCCTCTTTACATTCATATTTGTTGAATGTATGATAAGCAAACAGTAGTCTAAAACTGTCAGTCTAAACCTTAAGAATTGGGCATATGATGGGATGATTATACGGTAGACACGATTCTTAAAGTGATGGTGTAAAACATATGATCCGCAATCGAGGGAATAAAGTTGGGCGCTTTATTCATGTAAAGATTGTTATGTTGTCTATATCCCTTATGGGAGATGGTTTGTCTTGGCCATCGGAGTTGGACTCCGTGAATAGAAACATTGCGCGTTGTCATAGGTGACGATGTGTTAGATCAGGACATAAAGTGAATTGATTTGGATTAATAATTCTGTCTTGGCAAATCGATTCACTTTAGACAGTCATTTGTATTGTATCTTAATCCTGAGATGAATAGTGGGCCCGTTGTCTCGACTTGTGTCTTTTGATGTACCAATAGGTGACTCCCACATCTCTATAATGGTATGCATGCCGGAACGTTGGAGGCATGACTCTTGATAGCGTAGACTTGTTATTCATAAATATGGAATCCATAGCTCCTCTTTAGGAGTAATGATATCCTCTTATATGCGTTGTCCTGTAATTGGAAAACTGGAGTGCTCAACCATTTGGATACATAGGTGTAACCGAATGGTATACTATCTTTGGATGGTAAGTTTTCTAATGGTGAGACAATGGAACGTAAGATAAAAATAATCAGCAAGGTAAGACAGAACTTGTCCTTAAGCCGATTATGGATGATCATATGGGGATGCGATACACTATGATATGTCATAGAGACTTAGCTACACGAGCTTCGTAATTCTATAAAGTTCGAGAGTGCAGCTCCAAGCTTTTAGTGGAGTAGCGTTGGAGTTGATAATTGTGAAATGTATATCTGGGATATTGGGTTTCATAATTATCATGAGCTTGAACTTTATAGGTCCATTTTGGTCCCCTTTGCTAGCTCACAAAGTCCTATAACGACACGGCGTGCTTTTCCAATAATTGGTGACTTATGTCCGATTTATCATATTGGTTTAAAATTTGTAAGAATCAAATAATTCATGTTTGTTTATCGGTTGAATTAATTTTTGTAAGAAATTAGTTCAAGATAAACTTGTTGAATTATGGCGATCAGATAATTCTTGTCTGTTTATCGGTTGTTTTAATTTTTGACAAATTAGGACAAGATAAACTTGTAGAATTATTGTGAATTGATTTATTTTCTTAGAGATTATCTTGATAAAGTTTGTTTTGATCAGATATCTTCTCTATTGGGTTATTTGAATCAAAACTAAGACTTTATCCTTTAGAATCTCGGGTGAAAAATAAAAAATTCGCAGAGATTTTTTCTCGGGAGTTCGGCCTGCCGAATGACGTGGTCGGCCTGCTGAACTGGCCTGTTCGGCCTGTCGATCAGAATATTTGGCCTACGGATCAGCGGTAGATAAGATTACGTGTTTTCACACGGATCTTATCAGATATTGATCCGGACTTGATTATGTTTCAAGTTTTTGAGACCTAATCTGATACGGACTGATCCCAAGACCAATAGCTATATAAAGGGAGTGAGTCTCATGATTTACTCAGATCAATTTGAGAGATTAAGAGTGATACTCTTCTAGTGAGTATTTGAAAACTCCCTGAGAGCTTTTGTTCACAAATTACGAACACTAGCTTTGGGTTCTCTCTATTGGTTGGAAGGAGAGTCACCGGTGGGAGAGCTGTATGTATGAGCTCACACTCACTCCGGTTGTGGATAGAGAATAGCAAAGAAGACCAGTTAGTTGAGGCTCTTCTGGAACGTTACTTCTCTATACAGGTTGCGGAGGATCTTCACACAAAGGTCAGTAAGATCTGTCTATTTTATACATATAACATGTCAAACTTATGTTTTGGAAATTACTCTGATGGAAAAAAAAATTTTAAATTCTGCTGCGCACTTTGTTTCCAACAATTGGTATCAGAGACGAGGTTTTACATAAATTTGCAAGTTTGTGATCATGTTATATGCATAAATTTTGTGATCATAATCTCTCATATGCTTGAATTGAATTTTGTAGAGAGATTGCACTCTAGGTTTCTATATAATATATATATTGTCATGGATTTTGTGGTGAATGCTAATTAATTAATTATGGTTGATTAAGTCGTTATTTAATTATTTATTAATTAATTAATACTGGTTATGATTCCTTAGAGGTTAAAATGTGTATCTAAGTTTTTTCATGTAATTACATGGCGGACTATCATCTCCGTCTAGGAATTGTTATTTAATTTTTAATTTGTAAGAATTTTGTAATTAAATAATTATTCGGAGAAGACGAAATGAGAAGTCGGATCTAGAAGATTGATGATGGCGCCTCCAGGTATTTCTTGAGTCTCTAATTTTATGTTTTTGAATTGTTGAAAATAAAATTGATGAATTGCATTAAAATTGTATTTTCTAGATTGAGGGTTTTCTACTCGGTCGGCATGCCGGACCTCACAGTTCGGCAAGCTGGACGTGTGGTCCGGCAGGCCGACAGTGGGGCAGAAATTTTGGAGCTCTGCCGGTAGGCCGAACCTTCATGTTCGGCAAGCCGAACCTACATGATCGGCAGGCCGAACCTACATGATCGGTAGGCCGATCTGTGTGATCGGCCTGCCGATCGAGAGCTGCAAAGTCTCTAGAAAAGGTGCAATTTTTTCGGTGCAGTTTTAATTTTATTTTTGGGACGATTCTGAGAAACATTAAATTTGGATATGACTGGAAATATGAAGTATTCGATTCATACGGGATTGAAGACTTGAAGATAGATATTACATGAAGAAGGATACCGCTTGAGGATTCAAGGATGAAGAATCGATAAATGTCTCGATTATTCTCTTGTAATCTTAGTTTTCTATTCTCTAGGGTGGAACCATAATATTACGGATATTATTATTTTGCTTGTAGCTTTGCTTGATTGCTTTGCTTGTCTGCATTATAATATGATTTACCATGTATATTGATAACATGTCATATAGGATAGGGAGTGCCACTCATATTAAAATTGTTCATGCATAATTTTAAAATAAAACTTTGACTTCAAAAGATTGAGTGGGAGAAGGTTTTCGAAGAGAGGACCTAAGGCCTCCATCGTTGGTCCATAGGGAGAACATGGTGGTCCCGACCCCTAGGAAGGGATGTACCAGATTGGATCTCTGAAAGGATAAGGTATTTTAGTATGATTTATGGTTGCACACCCCTAGGTGGTGATTATAAATCATGAATAAAATATTGAAACGATGGTTATACACTCACGTTAATTTTATTATTAACCTCCCCTAGGAGCTCTGTTAAAAAAATTAATGGCCAAAGAAACGATTATTAGTATATGCTGGATCATACGGGTCCTGGATGGCATACATTAATCAGGAGGGGATCCGTGTTCCTAATTGAATTTGGCATGATTCCCCTAGGAGCTTGTTGAATTCTGAGTTGGGAATTATCATTGTAAGGTTGTGATATTTTCAAGGTTTTGACACATAAACACATTTGTATGATATTACATGATTGTGTTATCTTACTAAATTATTATATATGTTTGCTTATGTTTGGTATATGATTCTTTGTTGTAGATTGAAAATTGTCTAAAAACGCTTTATCATCGATACTTGACAAAAACCAATTAACCGGTGAGAACTATAACGATTGGAAATGGAACCTAGACATTGTCCTTTTCTTTGAGAAACTGAAATATGTTCTGACAACTCCTTGTCCTCTCGAGCCTATGGGAGACTCAAGTAATGAGCAATTCCACGCGTACGACCGCTGGAAAGATGCTAATGATCAGGCCCGCTGCTATGTTATGGCCAGCATGAACAACGTGCTGCAGGCTCAACATCAGGATTATGAGACTGCGAAGCAGATCTTGGATAATCTTGAGGACATGTTTGGAGGCCAGGCCATAACAAAACAGCAAGGGGTGCTTCAGAAACTCTTAAACTGTAGACAGAGACCGGGGACATCTGTAAAGGAGCATATGATGTTGGTCATGGGTTACCTCGCTGAGGCTCAAACCAATGGAGCCGACATCGATGCTGAAACTCAGATGACTATGGTCTTTGAGACTCTATCTAAGGAATTTATTCCATTTAGAGCTACATTTAATTTAAGCAATAGACGGGATATGACCTTGACAGAACTGATGAAACAGTTACAGGAGTTTGAACTGCTGATCAGGGAGTCTCCTGCTGCTGGTGAGGCCAATATGGTAGCTGCTTCTGGTTCCAATCCTAACTCTAGAAATGGAAAGAAGCAACGGGCCAAGAGTGGGAAGTCTTCTATTCCTGCTGTTACCAAGAGCAAGAAGAAGAAGAAGAAGAACCCAAAGAAGCTTAAGTGCTTCTTCTGTGGTAAGGTCGGGCATATAAAGAAGCATTGCAAGGACTTCCTTTCCAAGGGAGGTAGGTGTGATCTTCTATATTTTGAAACTTGTTTGGTTGAGGAATCCAGTGACATCTGGGTCATAGATTCCAGTGCAACTAATCATGTTTGTGTTTCTCTGCAGGGATTCAAAGAAACGAGAAGTCTACTTCGTGAAGACTTAACGCTTCAGATGGGCGATGGATCCTTGGTCTCAGTGGAAGCAGTGGGAGATGTCCATCTTTATTTTGATAATTATAGGAATTTAATTTTGCAAGACTAATTTTATGTTCCTAAATTTAACAGGGAATTTAATTTCTGTATCTTCTTTATTTAAAGACTCCTATGTGGTATCTTTTAATGAAAAAGTGGTGATTCGTAAAAACAAATCTTTTATCTGTTTTGGATGGATGCAAAATAATCTATATTTTATCAAACATAAGATGGACTTATTGCTTAATGCTGAGATAAATGATAATGACTCAAAAAGACTTAAAACTTCTCACTCTAATAAGACTTATCTTTGGCATTTGCGCCTTGGCCATATTAACCTGAATAGGATTCAAAGGTTGGCAAGGGATGGACCTTTAAGTCACTTAAAGGTGGAATCTATACCTCAATGTGAATCTTGTTTAGAGGGTAAAATGACCAAAAGACCATACGGGTCTAAGGGCAATAGGGCCGAAGGGGTTCTAGAACTTGTGCATAGTGATGTTTGCGGACCAATGAACATCCAGACACGAGGAGGGTATGAGTACTTCGTCACTTTTATTGACGATTACTCAAGATATGGGTATGTGTACCTAATGCACCACAAAAGCGAAACTTATGATAAGTTCAGGGAGTTTCGGGCTGAAGTGGAAAAGCAAATGGGTAGGCCCATGAAGGCACTTTGATCTGATCGAGGTGAGGAATACCTTTCTGATGAGTTCTTGGGACACTTGTTAGAGAATGGGATTTTATCCCATTTGACTGCGCCGGGCACTCTGCAGCAGAATGGCATAGCAAAGAGAAGGAATAGGACTTTGTTGGACATGATTCGGTCCATGATGAGTTATTCATCATTGCCTTTATCCTTTTGGGGATATGCACTACAAACCGTATGTTATCTTTTGAACAATGTACCTTCAAAATCGGTCCCTAAAACTCTTCACGAGTTGTGGACAAGACGAAAGACATCCTTAAACCATATTCGCATATGGGGATGTCCAGCTCATGTCCTGTTTAAGGATCTGAATAAGTTGGAAGCACATTTGGAAGTTTGCATGTTTGTAGGATATCCAAAAGGGACTAAAGGGGGTTATTTTTATAACCCTAAGGAAAATAAAGTTGTGGTTTCAACTAATGCAACTTTTCTTGAGGAGAGTTACATGGATGACTTTAAACCTCAAAGAAAAGTGGTGCTTGAGGAGTTAAGGGGTGATCCGTTCACTCCGGAGGTTCCAAACGAAACCATTCCGATCGGTGTAGAAAAACCAAACAAACCTGAACAACAATCTCAGGGGCTTCGGCGTAGTGGGAGGATCGGGCGTCAATCTGAGAGGTATATGTTCAATGGGGAGGTCTTCTTGGCTGAACCGGATGAACATGACAAGGATCCTTATACTTACGCAGAAGCTATGGAGGATGTTGATTCAAGACTCTAGACAGAGGCCATGAACATAGAGATGAAGTCTATGGAGACTAATCGGGTCTGGGAGCTTGTGAATCTTCCCGAAGGGGTAAAACTCATAGGGTGTAAGTGGATCTACAAGAGAAAAAGAGGAGTGGATGGAAAGGTCGAAAGCTTTAAGGCTAGACTGGTAGCTAAGGGTTATACGCAAAAGGAAGGAATCGATTATGAGGAAACCTTTTCGCCTGTAGCCATGCTTAAGTCTATCCAGATTCTCTTGTCCATAGCTGCCGCTCTCGACTACGAGATTTGGCGGATGGATGTCAAGACGGCTTTTCTGAATGGCTATCTTGATGAGTTCATTTATATGGAACAACCAGACGGGTTCAAGGTCGCGGGTCAAGAGGGTAAGGTTTGTAAGCTGCTAAAGTCAATTTATGGACTTAAGCAGGCTTCTCGTTCTTGGAACATAAGATTTGATCAAGTGATCAAAACTTATGGGTTCTCACAAAATGTGGATGAACCATGTGTTTACAAACACATTAAGGATGGAAAGGTGGTTTTTCTATTGCTCTATGTAGATGACATTCTGCTAATTGGCAATGACGTTGGGGCGTTGTCATCGGTCAAATTATGGTTGACCAAGCAGTTTGACATGAAGGACTTGGGTGAGGCTAATTTTGTTCTCGGTATCCAGATCTTTTGGGATAGGAAGAACAAAATGATAGCTTTGTCACAGGCCGGCTACATATATAAAATTCTCAGGAGGTTTGCAATGCAGGATTCCAAGAAAGGTGGGCAACCATCTAGGTCTGGAATTACTCTTTCTAAGAAAGACTCTCCAAAGTCTTATGAAGAAAGAGAATACATGAAGAAGGTGCCTTATGCTTCGGCAGTGGGTTGTCTCATGTATGCCATGCTTTACACTCGACCGGATATTAACTATGCGATCGGGATTGTAAGTCGATTTCAGGCGGATCCAGAACCGAACCATTAGGTTGCGGTAAAGCATATTTTCAAGTACCTGAGAAGGACTCGAGGGTATTTGCTTGTGTATTCGGGTGAGGACTTGACTCCTCTAGTATACACTGATTCGGATTTTCAATCCTGTCTGGATTCTAGGAAATTGACTTCGGGGCTTGTGTTTACTCTGGGTGGCGGTGCCATCAGTTGGAGAAGTGCGAAGCAAGATTGCACTTCGGATTCAAGGATGCAAGCCGAGTATGTGGTAGCTAGTGATGCTTCGAAAGAAGCAGTGTGGCTCCGCAAGTTCCTTGGGGATCTTGAGGTAGTTCCTGGCATGGATAAGGCGGTATCACTGTACTGTGATAACAGTGTGGCGGTAGCTAATGCTAAGGAACCACGATTTCACAAGAAGAGTAAGCATATTGATCGGAAGTATCAAGTGATAAAGGACTTCGTTGAGGGCGGGCATGTCACGGTGTGCAAGATCGCGACAGAGGACAATTTAGCTGATCCATTTATGAAGATACTCACTGGGAGAGTCTTTGAGAGGCATGTGGAAGTTATGGGGATGCAAAATTTGCTGTATTTACTCACTTAGTGCAAGTGGGAGATTGTTAGACATGTATGCCCTAAGGAGTAAAAATGTAATACGTTTTTGGAGACATTTTTTTTATCAATAAATAATTTATTCATTTATATATAGACCAAATCTTGTCCTCTTTACGTTCATATTTGTTGAATGTATGATAAGCAAACAGTAGTCTAAGACTGTCAGTCTAAACCTTAAGAATTGGGCATATGATGGGATGATTATGCGGTAGACACGATTCTTAAAGTGATGGTGTAAAACATATGATCCGCAATCGAGGGAATAAAGTTGGGCGCTTTATTCATGTAAAGATTGTTATGTTGTCTATATCCCTTATGGGAGATGGTTTGTCTTGGCCATCGGAGTTGGACTCCGTGAATAGAAACATTGCACGTTGTCATAGGTGACGATGTGTTAGATCAGGACATAAAGTGAATTGATTTGGATTAATAATTCTGTCTTGGCAAATCGATTCACTTTAGACAGTCATTTGTATTGTATCTTAATCCTGAGATGAATAGTGGGCCCATTGTCTCGACTTGTGTCTTTTGATGTACCAATAGGTGACTCCCACATCTCTATAATGGTATGCATGCCGGAACGTTGGAGGCATGACTCTTGATAGCGTAGACTTGTTATTCATAAATATGGAATCCATAGCTCCTCTTTAGGAGTAATGATATCCTCTTATATGCGTTGTCCTGTAATTGGAAAACTGGAGCGCTCAACCATTTGGATACATAGGTGTAACCGAATGGTATACTATCTTTGGATGGTAAGTTTTCTAATGGTGAGACAATGGAACGTAAGATAAAAATAATCAGCAAGGTAAGACAGAACTTGTCCTTAAGCCGATTATGGATGATCATATGGAGATGCGATACACTATGATATGTCATAGATACTTAGCTACACGAGCTTCGTAATTCTATAAAGTTCGAGAGTGCAGCTCCAAGCTTTTAGTGGAGTAGCGTTGGAGTTGATAATTGTGAAATATATATATGGGATATTGGGCTTCATAATTATCATGAGCTTGAATTTTATAGGTCCATTTTGGTCCCCTTTGCTAGCTCACAAAGTCCTGTAACGACACGGCGTGCTTTTCCAATAATTGGTGACTTATGTCGGATTTATCAGATTGGTTTAAAATTTGTAAGAATCAAATAAATCATGTCTGTTTATCGGTTGAATTAATTTTTGTAAGAAATTAGTTCAAGATAAACTTGTTGAATTATGGCGATCAGATAATTCTTGTCTGTTTATCGGTTGTTTTAATTTTGGACAAATTAGAACAAGATAAACTTGTAGAATTATTGTGAATTGATTTATTTTCTTAGAGATTATCTTGATAAAGTTTATTTTGATCAGATATCTTCTCTATTGGGTTATTTGAATCAAAACTAAGACTTTATCCTTTAGAATCTCGGGTGGAAAATAAAAGATTCGTGGAGATTTTTTCTCGGGAGTTCGGCCTACCGAATGACGTGGTCGGCCTGCCGAACTGGCCTGTTCGGCCTGTCGATCAGAATATTTGGCCTGTCGATCAGCGGTAGATAAGATTACGCATTGTCATGCAGATCTTATCAGATATTGATCCAAACTTGATTTTGTTTTGAGTTTTTGAGACCTAATCTGATACGGACTGACCCCAGGACCAACAGGTATATAAAGGGAGTGAGTCTCATGATTTACTCAAATCAATTTGAGAGATTAAGAGTGATACTCTTCTAGTGAGCATTTGAAAACTCCCTGAGAGCTTTTGTTCACAAATCATGAACACTGGCTTTGGGTTCTCTCTGTTGGTTGGAAGGAGAGTCACCGGTGGGAGAGCTGTACGTGTGAGCCCACACTCACTCCGGTTGTGGATAGAGAATAGCAAAGAAGACCAGTTGGTTGAGGCTCTTCTGGAACGTTACTTCTTTATACAGGTTGCGGAGGATCTTCACACAAAGGTTAGTAAGATCTGTCTAATTTATACATATAACATGTCAAACTTGTGTTTTGGAAATTACTCTGATGGAAAAAAAAATAATTTAAATTCTGCTGCGCACTTTGTTTCCGACAAAGACACAACACATATGATTATCTAAAGTGAATTGATTTGTACAATGCAATTATTAACCAAATCAATTCAACTTTTATCTCCTGATCCAATACATCATCACCTATGACAATACGCTAATGTTTCTACTCGCGGAGTCCTACTCCAATGAACAAAACAAGCCATCTCCCATTGGGGACCTAGACAGCATATCAATTTTAGCATGAATAAAGCACCCAACTTTATTCCTTCACTTGCGGATCTTATGATTTAAACCATCATCTCTAAGACTTATGTCTTCCGCATAATCCGTCTGTCATATGCATGATTCTTAAAGGTTGAGACTGATAGTCTCAGACTTTTGTTTGTTTATCATACACTCAATAGAAATGAACATAGAGAGGATAACATTTAGTATATGAATAATAAATAAACTCTTTATTGATAAAATGTCTCTAAAACCATATTACTATTAGTGATGTGCCCTAGGCCAATTACATAATGATCACATTTTGATTTAGTTATATTTGTATTTTATTAATAAAGAGACATTTTCATTATTGTTTTTTATTCTAATTTCATGAATAGTTAGTTCTGCCTAAGGTCATCAAGTATGTGACTTGATAGTAAAACTCTTAGGTGAAAATTGAATTCTATTCTAAATTATCCCTAGTCGGTCATTATTATTGGGATAATAATGAATGAGACTAGTATGAAGTCTGACTAATGATTATGTTTTACTAATCTTGTGTTTGAGATACTAAGTCAACTCATAGATACATATTTAAGAAATGATGTATTGGATCGGCCCGTTATGAGAATACTGCATGGATAATTGTTATAAGTGATTCTCATCACAATAATATTATCCTAGTCCTCTGACTTGAAATCACCATTGTTTCCTACATGACAAGTTCTATATTTTGACACATTCTAATATTATCTTTAACAGGATGATGGAATGGATTGTTGTTGGACATAGAGTGAATCATGTGAGGAATGTGAGTGATTAAGAAGGAATTTTCCCCTCATTTGTTATGAGAAAGATATCTATGGGCCCCTCGATAAATTAGATTGAAGAAAAATATATGGCCATACTGGAATGAATTGATAAGGGTTATCAATATCAGTCTACTTAAGATCGAGAAATAATATGATTGAATAATATAAGGATGACATAAACCATGCATTATGTTCAATCAAGGTATCTAGTGACAAAAGGACTTTAATACTTATTGTGGATTAGATTATGTTAGATTATTGACTTTCATATAACTTGGGTAATCATAATGTCTTGCTAGAGGCCACTTATGATTATGGGCCAGAAATAGAATTTCAAGCCCACTACCAACGTTATGTGAACCTACAGGGTCACACACTTAGAACATACCAAAAATTGAATTTTGGGTTTACTGTGTCTAGATTCAATGAACCTGATAATGTCCAGATTCGATGTACTAGATATGTCTAGGTTCATTAAATCTAACATTGTCTAGATTCTATGTATCATATTTGAATTACAGTTTACCCTAGTTAAAATTTGACTCTTTCTCGAAGTCAATATATATATATATATTTGTTTTAGGGTTTATGGCCGAATTAGAAAGAGAAAAGGCATTCTCTCATTCTAAATGGCAAAAACATTAAAAACGCTAAAAATTAGAGAGAGTCATTTAACGCAAGGAGAGGGTGCTAGCAGACCAATTCGTTTTTAAGAGAGTCTGTTAGTGTGGATACCTACAGAGGGCGTTGCTCTAAATAACAATGTTTGAATCCAATCCTGAATACGAAAAGCTTGAGTTAGGGTGTCACCGGAGTGAACCCGCTCTCTTCCTTCCAGCAATCTTGCCCCTTTTGTAATCCTGGTAAGATTTTATTACTTTCTTATCAATCTAATCAAATTGCATGGATCCTATGAGGGTTTTGTAGGAATTAATTTTGATTTTTTGTTGTTTATTTGAATTACAAAACCCAACAATTACCATATTTTACTCCTTAGAGCACTATGTCTAACAATCTTTGACTTATACTAAGTGAGTAAATATGATATATCTTGCATCCCCGTAGCCTCCACATGCTTCTCAAAAACTCTTGTAGTTAGTTTTTTCGTGAAAGAATCAACTAAATTGTTATCAAAAGTGATTTTGCATACTACAATATGCTCTCCCTCAACAAAGTCCTTTATCACATGATACTTTTAATAAATATGCTTACTCTTCTTGTGAAACGTTGGTTTCTTAGCACTAGCTATTGCTGTAGTATTATCACAATGCAACAATATTGTTTTATCCATAACAGGAACTACCTCAAGATCCCCAAGGAACTTGCAGAGCCAAGCTGCTTCTTTTGAAGCATCACTAACTACCATATACTTGGCCTCCATCGTTTAATCTGAAGTGCAATATTACTTGACACTTCTCCAAACAATGGCACCGCCACCTAGAGTAAACTTAGTGTATCCTAGAGATGTTAGATCCTCTCTCAAATACACAAGCATATACCCTCGAGTCCTTCTCGAGAATTTATCTATATATGTAGCTTGGGACAAAGCTATTATTCTATTCTTCCTATCCCGAAAGATCTAGATACTGAGAACATAATTAGCTTCACCTAAGTCTTTCATGTCAAACTACTTCATCAACCATAATTTTACTGATGATGATGCCCTAACATCATTGCTAATTAGCTTAATGTCATCTACGTAGAATAGTAGCAAAACCACCTTTCATCCTTAATGTGTTTGTAAATACATGGTTCATCCAAGTTTTGTTCAAACCCATAAATCTTGATCACCTAATCAAATCTTATGTCCAAGAACAGGAAACCTGCTTAAGTCCATAAATTGACTTTAGCAGCTTACAGACCTTACCCTCTTGACCCTTAGCCATGAACTTTTTTGGCTATACCATATATATGGACTCATCGTCATAGCCATTCAAAAAGGCCATCTTGACATCTATTTGTCAAATCTCATAATTGAGAGTAGCAACTATGGATAAGAGAATGCAGATGGACTAAAGCATGGCTAC
This sequence comes from Artocarpus heterophyllus, assembly GCA_025403435.1. Lineage (NCBI taxonomy): Eukaryota > Viridiplantae > Streptophyta > Magnoliopsida > Rosales > Moraceae > Artocarpus > Artocarpus heterophyllus. Next base: position 2,487,850 of record JAJQZP010000037.1, read on the forward strand.
AAGCGAAAAGGTTTCCTCATAATCGATTCCTTCCATTTGTGTATATCCCTTAGCTATCAGTCTAGCCTTATAGGTTTCGAATTTCCCATCTACTCCTCTCTGTCTCTTATAGATCCACTTACACCCTATGGGTTTTACCCCTTTGAGAAGATCCACAGGTTTCTAGACCCGATTAGTCTCCATAAACTTCATCTCGGTGTTCATGGCTTTTGTCTAGAGCTTTGCATCAACATCCTCCATAGCCTCTACATAAGTGTAAGGATCCCTATCATGTTCAACTGATTTAGCCAAGTAAGCATCACCATTGAACATATACCTCTCAAGTTGATGCCTAATCCTCCCACTACACGAAGCCCCTTAGGTTGTTGTTTGGTCAGTTTTTCTACATTGATTGAATTGGTTACTGGAACCTTCGAAGTGATCGAATTACTCACCAACTCCTCAGGTACCACTTTACGTTGAGGTTTAAACTCTTTAATGTAACTTTCCTCAATAAAATTTTCCATTTATTGAAACCACGACTTTATTTTGTTTTTGATTATCTAAATAACGCCATTTAGTCCCTTTTGGATATCCTACAAACACACAAACTTCCGAACTTGTTTCCAACTTGTTTGTTTCCTTATACAGGACATGAACTGGACATCCCTATATGCGAATATGGTTTAAGGATATCTTCCTATCCGTCCATAACTCGTGAGGAGTTCTAGAAACCAATTTTGAAGGCACATTGTTCAAAAGATTACATGCGATTTGTAGCGCATATCCCCAAAATGATAAAGGTAATGTTGAATAACTCATCATGAACCTAACCATGTTCAACAAAGTCCTATTTCTTCTCTCAACTATGCCATTCTACTATAGAGTATCCGGTGTAGTCAAATAGGATAAAATCCTATTCGCTAATAAGTGTCCTAAGAACTCATTGGAGAGGTATTCACCATCTCGATCGGATCAAAGTACCATTCTAGGTTTACCTAATTGCTTCTCTGCTTCAGCCCGAAACTCCCTAAACTTGTCAAAAGTTTTGCTTTTTTGATGCATTAGGCATACATACCCATATCTTGAGTAATAATCAATAAAAGTGACAAAGTACTCATACCCTCCACATGCCCTGATGTTCATGGGACTACAAACATCACTATACACAAGTTCTTAAACCCTTTCGGCTCTATTGCCCTTAGACCCAAATGGTCTTTTGGTCATTTGCTCTACAAACAAAATTCATATTGTGGTATAGATTCTACCTCTAAGTGACTTAAAGGTCCATCCCTTACCAGCCTTTGAATCCTATTTAGGCTAGTATGACCTAATCACAAATGCCAAAGATAAGTCTTATTAGAGTAAGAAGTATTAAGTCTTTTAGAATTATTATTAATAACCTCAATGTTAAGTAGTATGTCCATCTTAGGTTTGATAAAATAGAGATTGTTTTGCATCCATCCATCATAGACAAAAGATTGTTTTTACAAATCCCCACTTTATTTTTAAAAGATACTGAATAAGAGTTTTTAAATAAACAAACTAAAGATATTAAATTCTTTTTAAGTCTAGGAACATAAAAACAATCTTTCAAAACTAAAATCCTATAATTATCAAAATAAAGATAGATGTCTCCCATTGCTTCAGCTAGTACCAAAAGTGAAGTCCTCATGTAGTAGACTTCTCGTTTCCTTGAACTCCTATAGAGAAACGCAAACATGATTAGTAACTCCAAAATCTATGACCCAAGTGTCACTTTATTTCTCAACTAAACAAGTTTCAATAACCAAAAATTCACACTTACCTCCTCAAGAAAGGAAGTCCTTGTAATTCTTCTTAATGTGCCCAACTTTTCCCCAAAATAAGCACTTTAGCTTATTTGTGTTCTTTTTCTTCTTATTATTCTTGCCATTCGTTGGAATTGAAGATTTTTTGTTCTTAGCCCTTTGCTTTTTTCCACTCCCTAGGTTAGGATTGGAACTAGACATAGCTGCCAAGTTAGCCTCACCACTAGTAGGAGTTTCCCTGATTAGATTTTTTGAACTCTTGTAACTACTTCATTAACTCAGTTAAGGTCATATCTTGTCTATTGCTTCAATTATATGAAGATTTAAACATGATAAATTCCTTTGATAAAATCTCAAAAACCATAGTCATCTATGACTCAGCATCGATATCAGTTTGAGCCTTAACAAGGTAACCCATGACCAATATCATATGCTCTTTCACAGGAGTCCTTGGTATTTGCCTGCAGTTTAACAGTTTTCAAAGAGCCCTTTGTCATTTTATTAGGGCTTGGTCTCCAAACATGTCTTCAAGCTTATCCAGAATCTGTTTTGCAGTCACATAATCTTTATATTGAGCCTGCATTATGTTATTCACGCTAGCTATAACATAACATCAGGCCTGATCATTAGCATATTTCCAATGATCATATGCTTGGATTTGCTCATTAATGGAATCCTTAGTAGGTTTGGGAGGACATGGTGTTGTTAGCACAAATTTCAGTTTCTTAAAGGAAATGACGATATTCAAGTTTCTTTTCAATCATTGTAATTCTTGCCAGTTAACATATTTTTATTGAATATCAATGATAAAGCGTATTTAGACATTTCAATCTACAATAAAGTTTCATATACCAAAATAAGCAAACATTCCACAATAGTTTAGTAAGTGAAGAAAAAGGCTGAAGAATGTGTAATTTTCTTCATTCAAAAAATGAGAGGAGAGTACATTATATATAGGTTGGACCTAAGAAAAAAAAAGGTAATTTACATCTGCCTACTAATCAGCCTAATTACATCAGCATAAAATCAGAACTAATTCCTAGGATCAGGGAACTAAATCAGGTGATTAGTTAAATCAGGTGATTGACTAAAAATCAGGAATCAACTAACAATCAGGATAATCTACATTAAAAGAAAAATATTCTTCAATTAAGATCCCCAAGAAGAGGGATATGAACCAGATTTCCACACTCCCCCTCAAGTTGGGTAGTAGATGTTTATCATTCCCAACTTGGAACTCAATTCATTGAAACTAGTTCTTGGAAGAGCTTTTGTAAGAATGTCGGCTATTTGAAGACGAGTAGGAATGTAGGACAATGAAATGACATCAGTCTCAATCTTCTCTTTGATGAAATGCCGATCAATCTCAATGTGTTTTGTGCGATCATGGTGGACAGGATTCCTTGCAATACCGATGGCTGCTTGACTGTCACAAAACACTTTCAGTGGTTCTTCTCTGGATAGGTTTAGTTCTGCAAGTAGTCATTGGATCCACATAACTTCACAAATTCCAAGTGCAAGAGCTCTGAATTCGGCTTCAGCACTACTCCTAGCAACAACTGACTGCTTTTTACTCCTCCAAGTTACCAAGTTTCCCCATACATACGTGCAGTATCCAGAGGTTGATCTTCTATCGGTTGGTGAACCTGCCCAATCTGCATCCGTGTAAACTTTGACATTTCTGTCATTGTTTCTTTTGAAGAAGAGTCCCTTTCCTGGAGTCATTTTTAAATATCTGATAATTCTAAGAACGACTTCAAGATGATCTTTTATGGGATTGTTCATAAATTGACTAACAACAATCATAGAAAAGCCAATATCAGGTCGGGTGTGTGAGAGATATATCAGCTTTCCAACCAAACATTGATATCTCCCTTTATCTACTGGAGGTCGTTCTTGCTCGATTCCCAGCTTCTTTATAGAGTCCATGGGTATATCGATAGGCTTGCATCCTAGCATTCCTGTTTCCTTGAGGAGATCCAATATATATTTATGTTGAGTGACACAAATACCTTTGCCGGAGCGAGCCACTTCCATCCCAAGAAAGTATTTTAGAAACCCTAAGTCTTTGATCTCGAATTCCTTTGCTAGGAACTTCATTAGCTCTTGTATCCCTTTTCTGTGATCTCCTGTTACTACAATGTCATCAACATACACTATAAGGATAACCCTTTTTCCATCAGGAGTGTTTCTTTGGAACATAGTGTGATTTGATTGACATTGGTAATATCCAAACTTCTTCATTGCTCCGATAAATCTGTCAAACCAAGCCCTTGGGGATTGTTTGAGTCCATAGAGAGACTTCTTGAGTTTACTGACTACTTATGGTGGATTCTTTATCATTAGACCAGGAGGTATCTCCATGTAGACCTCTTCCTCTAGGTTACCGTTGAGAAAAGCATTCTTGACATCTAGTTGGTATAATGGCCAGTCAAGGTTGGCGGCAATGGACAGAAGGACTCTGACAGTGTTGAGCTTCGTAACAGGTGCAAAAGTCTCTTGATAGTCCATTCCATAGGACTGTGTGAATCCCTTTGCTACAAGTCTTGCCTTGTGCCTATCTATACTGCCATCTGCGGTATACTTGATGGTGAAAATCCATTTACATCCTACCGCTTTTTGATCCTTTGGTAGGCTAATTATCTCCCATGTGCCATTCTTCTCCAAGGCCTTGATTTCTTCTTCAACTGCAACTTTCCACTTTGGATGTTTCAAAGCTTTGTGGATGTCCTTTGGAATTTCAGTTGCTACTAGATTAGTAGTAAAGGCCCGAAAACTAGAGGACAAACTTGCACAAGAAACATATTTAGATATAGGATGTTGAGTGCATGAATGCACCCCCTTCCATATAGCAATTGGCCAACCAAGATCGTTAATCGAAACATCAGGTTCAGAAATAGTATTGCTATTACTTGGCTCATTTCGGGCTTTGGTATTAGGTTCAGATTCTTGACTTTGCATTTGTTGTGTGTTCAGTTCTTCTTCTTTGTGAATAAGAGGAGTTTCTGATCAGACTTCACCTGATGTTGGTATTGAGACAGAATTATCTGAAACTGGTTGAGTAATGGGAGGTGAGTTTGACTCGAAAGAAGATGGACTCGAAAGACTTGGTTGACTTGGAGGACTCGGTTGGGACTCAAAACTTGTTTCCCAAATCTGCCATTCACTCTAGTTATTCTCCCTCTGAATGGTGGATTTTGGAAAGAATGGTTGATCCTCATGAAAAGTAACATCCATAGTGGTATAGAATCATCCCTTTGTAGTAGAAAAACATCTGTACCCCTTTTGGGTTGGTGAATAACAAAGGAAGATGCATTTTTTGGATTTAGGATCTAGTTTACTTCGATGGTTTTGATGAATGTGGACAAATGCTGAACACCCAAAAATTTTTATAGGAATTGCTGAGATCAAAGGAGTTGTTGGAAAGGACTCAAGGAGTTTTTCACATCGTGTTTTAAAGTACAATATTCTAGAAGGCATTCGGTTTATAAGATAGGCTGTTGTTAACACGGCTTCCCCCTAGAAATACTTAGGCACATTATATGTGAAAAGGAGAGATCGAGTTACTTCAAGTAGATGACGGTTTTTTTTCTCAGCAATTCCATTTTGTTGGGGTGTATCTACACAAGAACTTTGATGAACTATTCCTAAGTCAAGGAGGTAATTTCCAAGATGTGATGCAAAGTATTCCCTGGCATTATCTGTTCTAAAGATTTGGATTTTTGAATTAAATTGTGTTTGGATCATTCTTGTAAAATTTTGGAAAATTTGTCCTACTTCTGTTTTATCTTTCATCAGAAATACCCAAGTGGCTCGAGTATGATCATTAACAAATAAAACAAACCATCGTAATCCGGTTATGTTTTTTACCCTTGAGGGACCCCACACATCTCTATGAATAGTTGCAAATGGTCTAGATGATTTGTATGGAGAAATTGGATATGAATTTCGAACATGCTTTGAAAATTGATAGACTTCACAATTCAGTAATTTTGGATTTTTATTAACAAACAATGATGGGAACAATTTTGAAAGATAAATGAAATTTGGGTGACCCAAACGAAAATGCCATAACATGATTGCATCATCTTTATTTAAAGTAAAGACAGATGTAGACACAATACTTTTAGAGACACAATTGGTTGGTTGATGAAGCCCTTCATGACTCCTTTTATTCTTGAGAAGGTAGAGACCGTCACATACATCAACATTGCCAATCATACTCCCCAAAACCAAGTCTTGAAATTTGCAAGATTTAGAAGAAAAATTAGCAATACAGTTTAGGTCCTTAGTTAGCTTGCTAATGGATAAAAGGTTACAATCAAGCTTTGGCACAAGTAGCACAGAGTTGAGAACAATCTCTTTGGTAAGAGGCACTGATCCATAGCCAGTAACTTTTGATAGAGATCCATCAGCTTTTCGGACAGATGTAGTATGTGAACATGGAATGAAATTCTGAAGTAAGTTTGTATCTCCCATCATATAGTCAGAGGTGCCTGAGTCAATAATCCAAGAACTGGATTGTTCTTTGTGAAATGTAATGACTTTTAGTGCCTTACCTTTTTGTGCAAGAGAACCGTTTCCTATGACTGAGTTTTGAGACTGTTTGGCTTGGGCTAGGATTGTCTGAAGAGCCTCTAATTGTTCCTTAGTGAATGGGCTGCCTTTAGTATTGGTGGACTGATTCTCATTTGAAGTGGTAGCACTGTTTCCACGCCTTGGTTTGGGTTTGTAATCTGGTGGTTTGCCATGAAGATCCCAGCACTTGTCTTTTGTATGTCCCATCTTTCTGCAGTGTTCACATTTAGGCCTTTCCTTTCTTTCTTGGTTGAAGTTCGGATTCCTATGAACGGCTAGTGCTGAAGTTTCAACTGTTGATGAGCCGAGCATTACCTTCCTCCTGCTTTCTTCACGTCGGACTTCAGAAAAGGCTTCTCGGATGGATAGAAGTGGTTTCATTCCCAAGATTCGACCACGGACTTCATCAAGGCTTTTGTCTAACCCTAGTAAGAACTTGAAGATTCTTTTCTTTTCTAGGATTGCCTTGTATTTCACTACATCAGTGGGCCAAGCCCAATCGTAGGACTCAAACTGATCAAGTTGCTGCCATCTCCGAATGAGAGCGTTGAAGTATTGGGTGACAGAGAGATCACCTTGACGTAATTCATGTAGAGCTCCTTCAATCTCAAAAATTTTTGACGTATTCTCCTTGTTAGAGTAGGTTTCCTTTGCTGCATTCCATATCTCCTTTGCCGTCTCATAAAACATGAAGTTCTCACCAATTTCAACAGTCATGGAGTTTATGAGCCATGACATGACAATGTTATTTTCAGCATTCCATTTTCTGAAACCAGGGTCTTCCTTCTTTGGAGGGGCTGCCTCTCCGAAAATGTATTCATCCTTTCCCTTTCTGTATATAAACATCAAAACTGACTGACACCATTGAATATAATTTTGGCCTATGAGTTTATTCACGGTAATGGGTGAATTTTCAGTTAATGGGTGGCTGCTAGAAGGAACTATTTCCTGGACAGGAATAACATCGGAAGTGGAAGAGGAGGAAGGAGGAATTTCAGTGGCCATGGAAGATATCAGGTACGCTCCGATACCATGAAGAAAAAGGCTGAAGAATGTGTAATTTTCTTCATTCAGAAAATGAGAGGAGAGTACATTATATATAGGTTGGACCTAAGAAAAAAAAAAGGTAATTTACATCTGCCTACTAATCAGTCTAATCAGCCTAATTACATCAGCATAAAATCAGAACTAATTCTTAGGATCAAGGAGCTAAATAAGGTGATTAGCTAAATCAGGTGATTGACTAAAAATCAGGAATCAACTAACAATCAGGATAATCTACATTAAAAGAAAAATATTCTTCAATTAAGATCCCTAAGAAGAGGGATATGAACCGGATTTCCACAGTAAGATAACACAAACCAGTGAACATACAATTGTGTTTATGTGTCAAAACCTTGAAAAAATCACAACCTTACAACGATAATTCCTAACTTAAAATTCAACAAGCCGTCTAGGGGAGACTTGCCAACTTCAATTGAAACATGGATTCCTTTCGATTAATATATGCCATCCAAGGCCCATTTGATCTAGCATATATTAATAATCGTTTTCTTTGGCCATTGATTTCATTAAAGAGCAACTAAGGGAGGTTAATAATAAAATTAATCCTCGTTTTAACTATTTTATCCACGATTTATAATCACCACTTAGAGGTGTACAACAATAAATCATGCTAGAATAAATTATCTTTTCAAAGATCCAACCTAATACATGATGAAATCCTTTCCTAGGAGTTAGAACCATCATGTGCTACATATGGACTAACAACATAGGTCATAGATTCTTTCTTCGAAAACCTTCTCCCACTAAATATTTTAAAAGTCAAGGTTTTATGTTAACATACATGAACAATTTTTTATGAGCAGCACTCCATATTTTACATGGCATGTTATCAACATACATGGCAAATCATATTATAATGCAGGCAAGCAAAGCAACATGCAAAGCCACAAGCAAAATAATAAATAAATAACCGTAATATCATGGTTCCACCCTAGAGAAAGGAAAATGAAGATCACAAAAGATTAATCAAAACATATTATTGATTTTTCACCTTGTATCTTCAAGTTGTATCATTCTTCATGTTGCATCCTTCTTCATGTTGCATCCATCTTTAATTCTTCAATCCCTCATACATTAAAGGTTTTATTTTTCTAGTCATCATAAAATTTTATGTTTCTCATAATTGTCTCAAAAATAAAATCAAAAAATAAACTGAAAACTGCATCTTTTTCAAAAAACATTCCGCCTCGTGTTGGCCTATCGAACTATAAGTTCGGCCTACCAGTCTGCGACCATCGACTTGCCGAACCAATGAGTTCAACCTACCAACTGAACTGCACCAACGGTTTTCTAGAAAATAGTGTTCAAGCAGTTTTTCAATCTCACTTTCAACAATTCGAAAACATAAAAAATTATAAATACAGAAAAACAATGAAACTCCTAATGTCTCTATCTTCTACATCTGTCTCCACTTCGAAGGATTATTTAATTACAAAATTTTACAAATTTAAAATTAAATTAATGGCCTTGTTTGTTTTTGTTCTCAAAATTTTTGAAAATGTTTTTGTACATTTTTCGAGGCAAAAATTTTAAAAATACTCTCAGCACAATTCCCAAAACATTCCCATTTTCCAAAAAAAAATATTTTCACCACTTTTGAAAACAATACCAAATAGCCTTAATAATTCCTAGATGGTGATAATAGATCGCCATCTAATTACATGAAAAACTTAGATACATATTTTAACCTCTAAGGAACCATAACCAGCATAAATTAATTAATTAATATATAATTAAAAGATTTAATCAACTATAATTAATTAATAAACACTCACCTTATAATCTTATGACAACATTTAATTATATAGAAACTCAAGAGTGCCAACTCTCTAAAAAATTAAATTCAAGCATATGAGAGAATAAGATCACATAATTCATGTATATAGCATGATCACAAACCCAAAAATCAATGTAAAGACTTGGCTCTGATACCAATTGTTAGAAAAATAGTACGCAATGAAATTATAAAAATTTTAAATTAGAGTATTTTTCAAAACATAAGTTTGACATTCTAAATACATAAATTAATGAATGATCTTACTAACCTCTTTTGTGAACCGACTAGCAGTAGCAATATGTGAAGAAAAAAAGTCCTAGAAGAGCCTCAACCAACTGGTCTTTTTTGCTATTCTCTATCCATGATTGAAGTGTGGGTAGTCATACGTCGTACAGCTTTTCCTCCAGTGACTCTCCTTCCAACCACTTGAGAAGACCTAGAGCTAAGGTTATTGATGTTGAACAATAGCTTTTAGGGAGTTTCAGAGTTTCTCAAATTAGAGTACTCACTCTATACTTCTCGATTGATTTGAATAGCAAAAAAAATTCACCCCCTATTTATAGTAGTTGGACCTAGGGTTAATCATTATTAGATTAGGCCTCAAAATTTGAGTTTAGATTAGTTTCAGAGTAAAAATGCATGAAGCAAAATATGACTCTACCTGCCACGGTCGACCGCAAACCACTCCTAATGTATTGTGGTCGACCATGTGGTTGCTATACTAAAGTTCGAATCAAATTTGAAAGCTGATCTGATAGATCCAATCTCAACCAATTGGATAAATAACCTAATAGAAAAATTATCTAATTAAAACAGTAATATACAAATAAACCCATATAAATAAGATATTATTGAAGTAATTCAACATGTTTACCTTGAATTAATTCACAAAATTAATTCAACCGATAAACTAACATGAAGTATTAAATCCAATTAACTCGAATTTTAGACAATTTAATAATATAACATAAGTCACTAATATATAGGAAAAACACGTTGTATCATTATAGGATTTATTATGAGCTAGCAAATGGGACCCGTTGGACATATATAGTTCAAGCTCCTATAATTATAAAATACAATATCCTAGATACATATGAAATTATGAAACTTCAATAAGCTAACCGTCTATGACATATCATAATGTATTACATCTCCATAGGATATTCATAATCGGCTTAAGGATAAATTTCAGTTTACCTTCCCGATTATTATTATTTTATGTTTCATTATCACACCATTGGAATACTTACTCTTCATAGATAGTATACCATTTAGTTACGCCTATATATCCAAATAATTGAACGCTTTAGTCTTCCAATTACAGTGTAATACATATAAGAGAATATCATTAACTCTACAAAAAAAGCTATGGATTCTATATCCATGAATAACAAGTCCACATCAATCAAGAGTCATGTCTCCAACGTGACGGTATGCATTTCATTATAAAGTCAAGATGTCACCCTTTGGTACATCAAAAGATATAAGTCAAGAATAAGGGCCCATTAATCATTTCAAGATTAAGACACAACACATATGATTGTCTAAAGTGAATTGATTTGCACAAATAGAATTAATAACCAAATCAATTGAACTTTTATGTCGCGATCTAATACGTCATCACCTATGACAATGCACCAATGTTTCTATTCGTGGAGTCCCACTCTCATAACCAAGACAAGCCATCTCCTATTAAGAATGTAGACAATATAACAATCTTAGCATGAATAAAGCGCCCAACTTTATTCTGTCGATTGTGGATCTTATGATTTAGACCATTACCTTTAAGATTCATGTCTTTCCCATACTCTATCCATCATATGCACAATTCTCAAACATTTAGATTGACAGTCTCAGACTTTTGTTTGCTTACTATATATTCAACAAAAATGAACATAAAGAGGACAACATTTGGTATGTGAATAATAATAAACTCTTTACTGATAAAATGTCTCCAAAAACATATTACAACGTTTTACTCCTTAAGGCACTATGTCTAATAGGTGGCCAGTTGGTCTCACTAACTATTCAGTGTAGAGTCTTGCTTACTCCTTTCGAATCGTTTTCAGACTTCGACCCCTACTCCAACAATTTTGCAAATCGACGACGTAAGGCAGGGCTAGGAAACGAGGCCAATGAGATCTTGTTTTATGCCAAAGTATGTTAAGAATTAGAATCACGAGAAGTTTGGCCTCATGTCATTGTTAGGTCTAAATGGGGTCGTTGGAGATGGGACAATGGCCAAAGAAGTGAGGAAGAAAAAGAGAAGGGAAGGGGGTGGCTGTTTTGGGAAGGGCTGACTATTCTAGAAAGGTGGTGGTTGTTTTCGGAAGGGGATGGCCTAGAATGGTAGCGACTTACAAGAGAAAATTTACTCATGCCCTTTTTTTAGTTGTATATGTCTGCATAAAGAAGAGTAATGAGCAGAATGAGTGTTTGGAAGAAATGAAAAGAAACAAAGAGGGAGGACTTAGGGTTGAGAATGGCTGTTTGTTTTGAATTTTAAAAGGGGTAAATAAGTCTTTTAATATAAAATCAAAAGAAAAATAATTAAAAAGAAATTAAATTGTTTAAAGGGTGTTGTATGTGCGTTGCTGTTTAAAACAGGTGTTATAGACTTAAAGTCCAATAAACTGTTTCATCCAAAATTAAAAGGTGAGGGACTAAATCACACAAGTAGACTCAATTAAATAAAAAAAATAGTTGAGAATCAAAGTTTACCTTTTTAAAAAAAAATTAAGAACCAACCGGACTATTTACCCAAAAAAAATAATTATTCACACAAATAGGGGTCACGTCCAACCCAAGCCGATACACGCATCCCTGAGAGAGGAAGAAGGGTGGTTTGTTGGTAAGGACTAAATGTGAAGGAGATAAGAGATTAACTGAAGAAAAAAAAATTTAAAAATGTATCATCCAACTTGAGGTGATGTTCATGGTGGCTGAGATCGTAAGCCCTCTTTCCTTTCCATTTATATGTATTCTTAGGGTTTTATTTTCTCTTCAATTGTTGGTCATAATTCTCTTGAATCTTCTGATCTTCAGAGAAAATCAAAACATTACTTTGATTCGTGATGACATTTCTAAGGTTGTAGTGGAAATCTGTAGAATTGTTCAAGCTTAATGAAGAATTTGCTATTCGAATTTTCGTAGCTATGGACAAAAAAGATATATACATATTTATTTTCCTTTGTTTTACAGATAGCAAGTGGACCTGCTAGGTAATGAATATGTTTTGGAATCCCTGTTGGCTTTAATTTTATTCCTTGAATTGAGTATAGTGGTTTGGATTCTGAAGATTTATAAGCCCTAATTGACTATATATATATATATACACACATACCCATCCATAAGAAAAAATAATGAACCGAAAGTAAAACCTTTAATGGAGGATTAAACTACAAAATTTGGGACTTGAGCGAGTAGTAGTTTGTGTGAGGTATTGAAATTATTTGGCTTAGCAACTTTAAAAACTTTTTGTTTTTTCCCTCTGTATGTGTGGTTATGACAATTTTTTATTCTAAAATATACATTCAGGCATGAGACTTTTAGATTATGTTGCAAAAAATGCTTCTTCCAGTTCAGTGCATATTAAATTCTATGACACAGAAAGCTAATCATTTTTACCTACTTGTTTTTGGAAACCTTGATACATCACAAATTTGAGGGAAAAAAATTGAAATATGTGTGTTGACTTTGATGCAAGGCTTAAGGAATTAAGATATACTGAAGATTATCCTTAGAGCTGCCTGGATTACTTAACTGATATTCATGGGAGTAACGGGTTTGTGTTCATGTCAAAATTGGTGAATCCTTGTTTTAATAGTACTTTTTGATTTACACATGTTACTAATTTAGATTTTTCTTCTTTTGAGTTTTTTTTTCCTTTTTTTGAGATAATTTTTTCTTCTTTTTATACTTACCCTTACCTTTTGGTGTTTACTTTCCTTATACTGCTTTGGTGATGTAGAGAATTTAGTTGGGACGATGTGAAAATTGATAAGCATCAAGAAAACTATCTTGGTCACAGAATCTGTTAGACGTGTATGCCCTAAGGAGTAAAAATATAATATATTTTTGGAGGCATTTTTATCAATAAAGAATTTTTTTATTATTTATATATCAAATATTGTCCTCTTTATGTTTACATTCGTTGAATGTATGTTAAGTAAACAAAAGTCTGAGACTATAGGTCCAAACCTTTAAGAATTGGGCATATGATGGACAGATTATGCGGAAGACACGATTCTTAAGGTGACGGTCTAAATTATAAGATCCACAATCAAGGGAATAAAGTTGGGTGCTTTATGCATTCAAAGATTATTATGTTGTCTATATCCCTAAAGGGAGATCGTTTGTCTTTACCATTGAAGTTGGACTTCGTGAATAGAAATATTGACACGGTTGTCATAGGTGATGATGTGTTGGATTAGGATATAAAGTGAATTGATTTGGATTAATAATTCTGTCTCAGCAAATCAATTCACTTTAGACAGTTATTTGTATTGTATCTTAATCCTGAGATGAATAGTAGGCCCATTGTTTTGACTTGTGTCTTTTGATGTACCAAAGGGTAACATCCACATTTTATAGTGGTACACATGCCGTACGTTGGAGGCATGACTCTTGATAGCGTAGACCTGTTATTCATAAATATGGAATCCATAACTCCTCTTTAGGAGTAGTGATATCCTCTTATATGCATTATCCTGTAATTGAAAAACAAGAGCGCTCAACCCTTTGGATACATAGGTGTAACCGAATAGCGTACTGTCTTTAGATGGTAAGTTTTTCGATGGTAAGATAATAGAACGTAAGATAAAAATAATCGGAAAGGTAAGACAGAACGTGTCCTTAAGCTGATTATGGATAATCCTATGGAGAAAAGATACATTATGATATGTCATGGAGAATTACCTATTCAGGCTTCGTAATTCTATATAGTTCGAGAATGTAGCTCCAAGCTTTTAGTGGAGTAGCGTTGGAGTTGATAATTATGAAATGTAAATTTGAGATATTGGATTTCATAATTATCAGAAGCTTGAACTATATAGGTCCATTTGGCCCCCTTTACTAGCTCACAAAAATCCTATAACGATACGGCATGCTTTTCTAATAATTGGTGACTTATGTCAGATTTATTAAATAGGCTGAAATTCAAAAGAATCAGATAATTCAAGTTTGTTTATCGATTGAATTAACTTTGTGATAAAATTAATTCAAGATAAACTTGTTGAATTATTGGGATAGGATAATTCTTGTCTGTTTATCAGTTGATTTAATTTTGAATAAATTAAATCAAGATAAACTTGTAGAATTATCAGAAATTTATTTATTTTTCTAGAGATTATCTACATAAAGTTATTTTAATTAGATAACTTCTCTATTGGGTTATTTGAATTAAAACTGACACTTTATCCTATAGAATCTCGGGTGTAGAATAAAAGATTCACTCGGATTTTTATCGTAGGTTTGGCCTACCGATCCTCAGGTTCGGCCTACCGATGAGGCAAGTTTGGCATGCCGGTTAGACAGATCAACATGCCGGCTGTGCAATAAAAAGATCATGTGTTTTCACGCAAATTTCATTAGATATTGATCTGAATTTAATTTTGATTCGAATTTTCGAGGCCTTATCTCATAAGGACTGACTTCTGGACCCAACCTCCATATCAAGGGGAGTGAGTCTCTTTATTATTTAGATCAATTGAGAGATTTAAAGTGAAACTCTGCTGATGAGATTCTAAAACTTCCTGAGAGCTCTTATTCACAAATTATGAACACTAGCTTTGGGTTCTCTCAATTGGTTGGAATAAGAGGCATCGGGGAAATGCTGAACGACATGAGCTCATACTTACTCCAATCATGGATAGAGAATAGCAAAGAAGACCAGTTGGTTGAGGCTTTTCTAAAACGTTACTTCTCTTGACGGATTGCAAAAGTTCTTCGCCATTAAAAGGTTAGTAAGATCTAGTTAATTTATGCATATAGCATGTAAAACTTGTGTTTTGAAAAATACTTTGATGTAAAAATTTTAAAATTCCGCTGCATACTATTTTTCCAACAATTGGTATCAGAGCCATGGTTTTTACATAAATTTACGAGTTTATTCCGACATTGATGCTGAAACTCATATGACTATGGTCTTTGAGACTCTGTCTAAAGAGTTTATTCCATTTAGAGCTACTTTTAATTTGAGCAATAGGTGGGATATGACCATGATAGAGTTATTGAAACAGTTAAAGGAGTTCAAACTACTGATTAGGGAATCTCCTATAGGTGACGAGGCCAATTTGGCAGCTGCTTTTGGTTGCAATCCCAACCCTGGGAATGGAAAGAAGCAATGGGCCAAGAATAGGAAGTCTTATATTCCTGCTAACAACAAAAGCAACAACAAGAAGAAGAAGAACCCAAAGAAGCTAAAGTGCTTCTTCTACGGGAAGGTCAGGCGCATCAAGAATAATTGCAAGGACTTCCTTTCCTAAGGAGATAGGTGTGATCTTCGTATTTAGAAACTTGTTTAGTTAAGGAATCCAATGACATTTGGGTCATAGATTCTAGTGCAACTAATCATGTTTGTGTTTCTCTGTAGGGATTCAAAGAAACGAGAAGTCTACTTCATGAAGACTTAACGCTTCAGATGGGCAATGGATCCTTGGTCTCAGTGGAAGCAGTGGGAGATGTCCATCTTTATTTTGATAATTATAAGAATTTAATTTTGCGAGATTGTTTTATGTTCCTAAATTAAGGAATTTAATTTCTGTAGCTTGTTTATTTAAATACTCCTATTTGGTTTCATTTAATAATAAAGTGGTGATTCATAAAAACAAATCTTTTATCTACTTTGGATGGATGCAAAATAATCAATATTTTATCAAACCTAAGATGGACTTAATACTTAATGCTGAGATGAATGATAATAACTCTAAAAGACTTAAAACTTCTCACTCTAATAAGACTTATCTTTGGCATTTGCGCCTTGGCCATATTAACCTGAATAGGATTCAAAGATTGGTAAGGGATGGACCTTTAAGTCACTTAAAGGTGGAAGGAATCTATACCTCAATGTGAATCTTGTTCAAAGGATAAAATGACCAAAAGGCCATTTGGGTCTAAGGGCAATAGGGCCGAAGGGGTTCTAGAACTTGTGCATAGTGATGTATGCGGACCGATGAACATCTGAGCATGAGGAGGTTATGAGTATTTTGTCACTTTTATTGACGATTACTCAAGGTATGGGTATGTGTACCAAATGCACCACAAAAGTAAAACTTTTGACAAGTTTAGGGAGTTTTAGGCTAAAGTGGAAAAGCAATTGGGTAGACCCATAAAGGCACTTTGATCCGATCAAGGTGGAAAATATCTTTCTGATGAGATCTCAGGACACTTATTAGAGAATGGAATTTTATCCCAATTGATTGTGCTGGGCACTCCACAGCAGTATAGCGTGGCAGAAAGAAAGAATAGGACTTTGTTGGACATGGTTAGGTCCATGATGAGTTATTCATCATTGCCTTTGTCCTGTTGGGGATATGTACTATAAATCGTATGTTATTTTTTTAACAATGTGCCTTCAAAATCGGTCCCTAAAACTTTTCACGAGTTGTGGATGGCCAAGAAGACATCCTTAAACCATATTTGCATATGGGGATATCCGGCTCATGTCCTGTTTAAGGATGCGAATAAGTTGAAAGCACGTGCAGAAATTTACATGTTTGTAGGATATCCAAAAGGGACTAAAGGGGGTTATTTTTATAACCCAAAGGAAAATAAAGTCGTGGTTTCAAAAAATGCAACTTTCCTTGAGGAAAGTTACATGGATGAATTTACCTCGAAGCAAAGTGGTGCTTGAGGAGTTAAGGGGTGATTCGATCACTCTGGGGGTTCCGAATGAAACCGTTCTGATCAGTGTAAAAAAACTAAATGAACCCAAACAACAACCTAAAGAGCTTTGGTGTAGTGGGAGGATCGGGTGTCAACACAAGAGGTATATGTTCAATGGTGAGGCCTTCTTGGCTGAGCTGAATGAAAATGACAAAGATCCTTATACTTATGCAGAGGCTATGGAGGATGTTGATTTGAAACTCTGGATAGAGGTCATGAACATAGAGATGAAGTCTATGGAGACTAATCGAGTCTGGGAACTTGTGGATCTTCCCGAAGAGGTAAAACCCATAGGGTGTAAGTAGATCTACAAGAGGAAAAGATGAGAGGATGGAAAGGCCAAAACCTTTAAGGCTAGATAGGTAGCTAAGGGTCATACACAAAAGGAAGGAATCGATTATGAGGAAACCTTTTCACTTGTAGCCATGCTTAAGTCCATCTGAATTCTCTTGTCCATAGCTGCTACTCTCGATTACGAGATTTGACATATGGATGTCAATACGGCATTTCTAAATGGCTATCTTGATGAGTCCATTTATATGGAACAACCAGATGGGTTCAAGGTCACGGGTCAAGAGGGTAAGGTTTGTAAGTTGTTGAAGTCAATTTATGGACTTAAGTAGGCTTCCCGTTCTTGAAACATAAGATTTGATCAGGTGATCAAACCTTATGGGTTCTCACAAAATGTGGATTAACGACGTGTGTACACACACATTAAGGATGGTAAGGTGGTTTTTCTACTGCTCTATGTATATGACATTTTACTAATTGGCAATGACATTGGGCATTGTCATAAGTCAAATTATGGTTGACCAAGCAGTTTGACATGAAGGACTTAGGTGAGGCTAATTTTGTTCTCGATATCTAGATTTTTCAGGATAGGAAGAACAAAATGATAGCTTTGTCACAAGCCGACTACATAGATAAAATTCTCAGGAGGTTTGCAATGTAGGATTCCAAGAAAGGTGAGTAACCATCTAGGTCTGGAATTACTCTTTCTAAGAAAGACTCTCCAAAGTCTAAGGAAGAAAGAGAATACATGAAGAAGGTGCCTTATGCTTCAACAGTGGGTTGCCTCATATATGTCATGCTTTGCACACAACCAGATATTTGTTATGTGGTCGGGATTGTAAGTCAATTTCAGGCGGATCTAGGACCAAACTACTGGGTTGCGGTAAAGCATATTTTCAAGTACCTAAGAAGGACTCGAGGGTATATGCTTGTACATTCGGGTGAGGACTTAACTCCTCTAGGATATAGTGACTTGGATTTCCAATCATGTCTGGATTCTAGGAGATCGACTTCGGGTTTTGTGGTTACTCTAGACGGCGGTGCCATCAGTTGAAGAAGTGTGAAGCAAGATTGCACTTCAGATTCAACGATGGAGGCCGAGTATGTGGCAGCTAGTGATGCTTCAAAAGAAGTAGTTTGGCTCCGCAAGTTTCTAAGGGATCTAGAGGTAGTTCCTGGTATGGATAAAGTGGCACCACTATACTGTGATAATAGTGCAGCGGTAGCTAATGCTAAGAAACCAAGATTTCACAAGAAGAGTAAGCATATTGATCGAAAGTATCATGTGCTGAAGGACTTCGTCGAGGGCGGGCACATAACGGTGAACAAAATCGCATCAGAGGACAATTGAGCTTATCCTCTCACGAAGACACTTATTGGGAGAGTGTTCGAGAGGCATGTGGAAGCTATGAAGATGCGAGATTTGTCATATTTACTCACTTAGTGCAAGTGGGAGATCGTTAGACATGTGTGCCCTAAGAAGTAAAAATATAATATGTTTTTGGAGATATTTTTATCAATAAAGAATTTATTTATTATTTATACTCAAATCTTGTCCTCTTTATGTTCCGATTTGTTGAATGTATGTTAAGCAAATAAAAATCTGAGACTGTAGGTCTAAACCTTTAAGAATTGGGCATATGATAGACAAATTATGCAGAAGACATGATTCTTAAGGTGACGGTCTAAATCATAAGATCCGTAATCGAGGGAATAAAGTTAGGCACTTTATTCATGCAAAGATTGTTATGTTGTCTATATTCCAAATGGTAGATGGTTTGTCTTGACCATCGGAGGTGAACTCCATGAATAGAAACATTGGCACGTTGTTATAGGTGACGATGTGTTAGATCGGGACATAAAGTGAATTGATTTGGATTAATAATTCTATCTCGGCAAATCAATTTATTTTAGACAATCATTTGTATTGTATCTTAATCCTGAGATGAATAGTGGGCCCGTTGTTTTGACTTATGTCTTTTGATGTATCGAAAGGTGACATCCACATTTTATAGTGGTACACATGCCAGTACGTTGCAAGCATAACTCTTGACAGCGTAAACTTGTTATTCATAGATATGAAATCCATAGCTCCTCTTTAGGAGTAGTGATATCCTCATATATGCGATATCCTCTTATTCATGCAAAGATTGTTATGTTGTATATATTCCTAATGGGAGATGGTTTGTCTTGACCATCGGAGGTGGACTGCGTGAATAAAAACATTGGCACGTTGTCATAGGTGACGATGTGTTGGATCGGGACATAAAGTGAATTGATTTAGATTAATAATTCTATCTCGGCAAATCAATTTATTTTAGATAATCATTTGTATTGTATCTTAATCCTAAGATGAATAGTGAGCCTGTTGTTTTGACTTATGTATTTTGATGTATCAAAAGGTGACATCCACATTTTATAGTGGTACACATGCCGGTACATTGCAAGCACGACTCTTGATAGCGTAAACCTGTTATTCATAGATATGAAATCCATAGCTCCTATTTAGGAGTAGTGACATCCTCTTATATACGTTATCCTGTAATTGAAAAACTGGAGCGCTCAACCGTTTAAATACATAGGTGTAACCGAATGGTATACCATCTTTAGATGATAAGTTTTTCGATGGTGAGATAATGGAACGTAAGATAAAAATAATCAGGAAGGTAAAACAGAACTTGTCTTTAAGCTGATTATGGATAATCCTATAGGGATACAATATATTATGATATGTCATGGAGACTTAGCTATTCGGGCTTCATAATTTATATAGTTTGAGAGTGTAGCTCCAAGCTTTTAGTGGAGTAGTGTTGGAGTTGATAATTATGAAATGTATATTTGGAATATTGGGTTTCATAATTATCAAGAGTTTGAACTATATAGATCAATTTGATCCCCTTTGCTAGCTCACAAAAATCCTATAACGATGCGGCATGCTTTTCCAATAATTGGTGACTTATGTTGAATTTATCAGATTGGCTAAAATTTGGAAGAATTAGGTAATTTATGTTTGTTTTTTGGTTGAATTAATTTTGTGATAAAATTAATTCAAGATAAACTTGTTGAATTATTAGGATCGGATAATTCTTGTCTGTTTATCAGTTTATTTAATTTTGAATAAATTACATCAAGATAAACTTATAAAATTATTAGGAATTTATTTATTTCCCTAGAGATTATCTACATAAAGTTGTTTTATTTAGATAACTTCTCTATTGGGTTATTTGAATTAAAACTGAGACTTTATCCTATAGAATCTCGGGTTGAGAACAAAAGATATGCTAGGATTTTTATTGTAGGTTCAGCATGCCGATCCTCAGGTTCGGCCTGCCGATGGGGCAAGTTCGGCATGCCGGTTAGACAAATCGGCATGCCGATTAGACAAATCGGCATGCCGGCCATGCAATAAAACGATCACGCGTTTTCACACGGATTTCATCAGATATTGATTTGAATTTAATTTTGATTTGAATTTTCAAGGCCTTATCTCATAAGGACTAACTCTTGGACCGAATCTCTATATAAAGGGGAGTGAGTCTCTTTATTATTTAGATCAATTGAGAGATTAAAAGTGAAACTCTATTGGTGAGATTCTAAAACTCCTAAGAGCTCTTGTTCACAAATCACGAACACTAGCTTTGGGTTCTCTCAATTGGTTAGAAGGAGAATCATCGGGGAAAGGCTGAACGACGTGAGCCCACACTCACTCTGATCGTGGATAGAGAATAGCAAAGAAGACCAGTCTGTTGAGGCTTTTTTAGAGCGTTACTTCTCTTCACAAATTGCGAAAGTTCTTCGCATTAAAAGGTTAGTAAGATTTGGCTAATTTATGCATATAGCATGTCAAACTTGTGTTTTAGAAAATACTATGATATAAAAAATTTTAAAATTCTGCTGCGTACTATTTTTCCAATAGTATCAAGGCCGCAGTTGGAAGATGGCAGAAATGTGTTTTTTCCTCCATTTTCATCGGTTTAATTTTATTGTTTTACCGTGGAAATTGATAAAGATCCAGAATGTAGCGATATTTTTTTTTCCTCGTTTTGTTTTATTCTTTGGCTTTCAAAGAAAGTTCATATTTTTGAACATGGACTTCAAAACTTACCAAGCCTTCTTTGCCGAGAGATTCTGAGAGTCCTGGACTTCAATAGTGTGTATTTGCTCTGCTCCATTAGTTGTGAAGCTACTCGAAAAAGGACTTTTAATCTGTTTTGTTTGGCATGATGCAAGCAGACTACTTTAAGATAATGTATCAACTTCTTATTTTAAAATTTTTTAATTCAACAGGAAAGGATCTACACTGGTATACCAAGGAAAAAGGTTCTGGAAGTGCAGACATGGAAGCAGCGAAAGAAGAGATTAAAAGGATTAAGGAAGAGGAGGAGTAGGCTATAAGTGAGGCTCTTGGCTTGGCTCCTAAGCGTGCAAGTTGTCCTCAAGGTAATCGACTTGATAAACATGAGTTCCCGAAGCTTGGGAAACGAGGCTCTATCGCTTAGGATTTGGTGAAAGCCAAGCTAAAGCGGCACATGTTCATGGTCTTGGTTTCTCAAGGTATGTTACTAGAAAGAATAATAAATTGTT
Organism: Artocarpus heterophyllus; assembly: GCA_025403435.1. Lineage (NCBI taxonomy): Eukaryota > Viridiplantae > Streptophyta > Magnoliopsida > Rosales > Moraceae > Artocarpus > Artocarpus heterophyllus. Next base: position 2,509,801 of record JAJQZP010000037.1, read on the forward strand.
GTATAGATTCATGCAAGTAAACAACACGTAGATACTGCATTGTTGCATGTATTCTTCTATTTGCTTTCTTATATTACATCTTTTCTGTGCAGAGCACATTGTCCCCATATAGAATCCAGTTCTCTTCCATCCACTATCAAGGACTTGCAACCTGAAGTGCCAACCGCACCAATGCCCAATCCATCAACAAGGAACACCGAAGAAGACGAGTCACAGGATGAAGGCAGTCAAAAGAAAAGGAGGCGTGAAGAAAAGAAACAGGAGAAGCGAGAGAGGCATCAAATGCATGAGAAGTATGAAAAACGTGAAAAACATGAAAAGCGTCTTCCTCAGATGACAAGAGGAAGCGAAAGAAAGAAAAAGAAAGGAGGAAACACGATTCCGACTCTGACTGAAGATATCCCTAAGCCAATAAAAGTGTGGAATATGCTTCTAATTTTGACATGCTATTGGACCAGTTCATTCAAAAAATGTTGGAGTTTCCATTGTGTGTGAGAGAGATTTTTTTCTGTTGTACCCCTGTGGGATAATTGACCATTTAATCCAAATGGACGTAGGTTTGCTCTTACTTCTCTTGCAAAGACAATAGCCTCCGTTATTTATTTGAACCCGCCTCTCTGTGTGTTCTGAGGTTAGGGTTACTTTTAGATAACACAAACACACCTACAATGAACTGCTCTCTTTCAATCTCTCTACATCTACGATGAACTGCTCTCTTTCAATCTCTCTCCTCTCTCTCTCACTCACATCTTGAGTGGAAGAAATAAAGTAGCTGACCCTCGAGCTAATCCACGTGAACTACGGATTTGATACTCTTATAAGTAGATGCTTATGCTTATTTTTAGAGTTGATGAGTAAATTAATAAATATTGAGATTATTTTTTTTTTTTTTCTTGTCAGTTTTTGCTCTTGTTAGAATTATTTCTTTTCTCCCATGTGATTCTAGTAGGTCTCAGTTGTGGTTCTATTTTTCTTCTGATTCTCTCTTTTCTATTCAAATTTTACATCACTAGCACTGCCTTTTCGCTTCCTTCATAGTCCATAATCATGCCACGTTACTTGGGGGAATCCACCATGATACCACAATTCTAGAAGCCAGAGTAACCGACAATGCTTTCAATAGTCCTCGACCGTACTACCAACAGTATCCTATTGTATTACTAATTGGCAGCCATTGTGATCCCATTAATTGTGGCAACTTTAGGCCGCCCAACATGCTACTATTCAGGGTTCTAATTAGAATATTTAAGAAAATTAGAAAAAATATATTATTAATTTATTTCTAATCCAAGGGGCTTAAAAAGATAAAATCACTAGCGATGGAGATGCAAATTACAAACATAATTTCATTACGAAGTTATTGGCCTCATCGGCGAACTGGAAATGACGAAACAAATGTGGTTTTGTCGCACTTGAATCTATAGATCCCTTTCTTACATGCCACAAACACCGTATAATCAAAGCTTGATGTTGAGCCACAACACTATAAGTCACACTCTTTGTGGCAAGGCAATAGGTCCATGTTTAGGGTATTATGATGCCTCACTCTGAACCCCTCATGACGAGGGCGGCTTAAATATGCTCCTACAATGCTATGAGGCCGCGAGCCAAATTCTTTATGACAATGTGGCACGAGGAGTTTTGTCAACCTTGGCAAAGGATCTACGGGAGACTTTTTGTAATTTGGTGGTAGAGTAGGAAAAGATAGGAGGAGATAGAAAAAAAAAGATCAAAAAACTTGAAAGTAAAAAGATACAAGAATACACAATATTTATTGCAAGAGTTTTTACAAGGTATCAAAAAAGATATATTTATATTTTGATACCTTGTATTTTGGAGTTATTAAAAAAGTTAATGCCATATATTTTAAACTAGTACACTTTTTGTTTTGTATTATTAGTTTATGCTTAATTTATTCCCCATCTTGGTTAGCTGGTTTATCTTGAAATGTGGAATTTTGAAATTACTCTTTTTGATTAATGACGTATTACTATAACGCCCCGAAATTTATTTAATGTTATTGTAATATAAATGATGAGTTAGTGTGCCATAATTAATGTTTCAACATTAATTTGATTACTTGGTTGGATTTTGAATTTTTGGTTGTTTTGTTAAATTGATGAATTCAAATGATTTCTTATTGTTTTAAAATGATGTTTTGAGTTTTAAAACACAACAATTTGTAAAATGTTAAAAATATTCCGTTTTACAAAACCGTGGGCGGCACATGGTTTTCGCACAGTAAAACCGCCCACCGTTTCTCTCTATTTATTCTCTCTCTTCCTCTCCTCTCCTCACTCTCTCAGATCTCTCTCTCTCTCTCCTCTTTCCGTGAGCCCCTCTCTTCCTCTCACTTGGTTTCTCTTATTTTCTCTCAAATTCTTTCTCAAATTTTTGAATCAAATTTGAATCCAAGCTTCGGGTTAGCAAGGAGGAAGCTCGGGAACGTGATTTGGCAACCGAGAACGCGGATTGAAGCTTCGATTCGAGGTTAGTTTTGAAATTTCTAAACTTTTTACAAAATTTTCAATTTTGTGCATTTTTGAAATCTAGGTTTGCTTGAGCTTAGAAAACCTTTGATTTGAGTTAAATGAACTTAGAACAACTAGAATCTAAGCTTAGATTGAAGAAAAACGGATTAGATTCAAGATTTTTCATTTTTCTCCCCATTTTCTCATTTTTGGATTTTTGAGTTTAAATCTTGTTCAAATGAGTTCAAATGTGTTCTAGTATGTTTTTCTATCAACTATGATTGTTTTCCATGCCTGGGATTTGAGAAAACAGGTTAAAATCAAGATTTGGATTTTGGGGATCAAAAAACCCGTGGCTGGAATTTCTAGGTTTTCCCAGTTCGGCAGGCCGAACTACGTGTTCGGCAGGCCGGATCAAGGGATCGGCAAGCCAGTGTTCATCAGTCCGGTAGGCCGAACCTGGGGAATGACCAGCTGATCAAACTTGGTTTCCGGCAGGCCAAACTGTGCAGTTCGGCCGACCGAAGCAGGAAGTCCTGCAGGCCGGCCGAGCATGGAGAATTTTGTGATTTTTCACCCGTTTTCACTGTTTTGAACCCCGATTTAAATTTCAACCTTATAGAATGATTTTAAAGATACAAATGGCACACTAGGACATCATGAAATGGTTTAGTAACATAGAATGTCTCGAACTAGATATTGATTGACTTAGTTTGTATCTAGGATCGTTCGTGGTTCCGTGAAGCTAACGTATAGCGAACCGGGATTACGGTGTGGGGCATCGGCACGAGTATCGAGGTAGGACTTCTACCCCATTTCCTTGGTAGCCTAGTTTCAAAATGATTTGGCTTTGAAAAGGATTTCTATTAAAAATGTTTTCAATGGTTGTTTGAAAATGAATTTATCGATTATATTTTAATATACCGTGAACTGAAATGAACTTCATAATGAATGTAAATGACAACACTCGGTAATTGGGTTTTGAATGATGATGATAATAAACATATAGGCATGATGTCATATCAGAGATCGGGTCGTATAGCGATCGACCTTGAGGGCAGGTCCCGTAACCCAGCTATGCCACGACGGTGGTGATATTATTATGGTTTGCCTAGGAAAAGAAAATGATATTTCTGGTTGTCAGAGTAAACTGTTCTGGGTAAGGACGGTTTTATTCAAACTTATTTATTTATTTATTTATTCAAGGTTTCTTTCAAGTAATCCCTGAATAGTGAAATGTTTTTTTAAATTAAATTATTTTATAAAATGTAGTCCTACTGAGCCTTTCACTCACGTTTTATTTGTTTTAAATTTCCCCCCTTCTAGGTGGTTTTTCATTTAGGTTTGGAGGAGATTCAACGGACAGGACCCAAGAGCAATAGATGGACTAGTAGATTAAATTGTATTATTTAAATCAAGGCATGTAAAATTTTAACTTTATTTGTACCTGGACTGTGATTGTATTTATGATATTGTCAGTACCATGTGTATGCACAAGTTGTGGGTCTGTGGGACCCATACTCGCTATGTTTACTCTTTAATATTAATTATTCATGCTATGGTTTTCTTTAAATTTTTACATTTTATATTTAACTCAAACCCTTAAACTCTTGATTTTAATTAAATTCTCCTTTAATTGATTTAAATAATCCACCACGTCACCTCCCGTACTTCAGGGCGTGACAATTACTTCCATCTATATCATACATAATTGAATGATTTCTAGTTAAGGATATGCTTAAAATTTACAGGCTACGAGGGACAATTGACCGAGAAATGATATAAATTAAAAATAAATTGACAAAATAAAGATATACAAATGTAACAATTCAAAGTCAAAATATGATTTTTTTTAATAACCTTAAAATGCTGGAATAAAAATGTACGTTTTTCCGTAATATATAATCCAAAAATCATCTATGTAATCCAAAAATCATGTCTTTTAATGGATAAATGGAAGACTAATGTTTCTTTCCGTAATGACTTCATCATGTCATCATATGCCTTGATGAAAATTTTAGAACCTACATCTTTTAATGGAAATTAGAAAGCTCCTTAAACTCTATACTGTTGGAATTAACCAGTGTGGGCATACATATATATATAATAATTGTATATTATAGGCTATCATAAGATTGAGCTTAATTAAAGTGATCTAATAAAGTATGAAATTTTGGGCTTTAAAGCATCTCATAAAGTATGGGGTCATTTATATATAGAGACCTAAAAGTCTAAATTTTATTTTTATGATGGGCCAAAATAAAAATAAGACAAATTAAGTCAGTTATAATGGTTATGGTCTCTAAGTCATACGTATAACGTATTCTTTTTTGACATCTCATCATTAGAAAAGAGAGAGAACTTCTCCTCAGAGAAAACGTATTGACTCAGAAGATCAAGAATCGAAAGATTCAAAAATCACATCTGTTTACATGGATGCAGGTATGCTTCTGCTAAACTTCTTGATAAATTAAGATGAGATTTAGATTTGGTGATAGTTTTCATCTATGAAATTTTTTCCAAGCATCTCTTAAAGGTCTCCGTAGTCCATTTCTAGAATTCATCATCTTCTTCATGAATTCTGATATTGTAAACTCACCCTTTTGTTTTTATTCTATTCTTGTTTAATTTCCAAGTAAATTGATTCTTTGAAATAGGCGTAGGCTGTTTTTTTTGTTTTTTTAGTTCAACATGCCCATTAAGATTGGAAAAGGACCTCAATAATGTTGCCCTGCAACAAACAACCCACCAAACCAAGCCCCGCCCGCCCTCGGCCCCGCCCGCCCTCGGCCCCCCCCAAAAAAAAAGAAAAAAAAAACCCAAAATAGAATAAATAAAGATAAAAGAAATGGATTCCCCAAAGAGGTCCCCACCTCGCAAAAAAAAAAAAAAAAGGCGCAATAGTGCCCTTTTGTGTTGTAACTAGAAAGAAAAGGGAAGGGTAATATGGGAAACAAGAAAATGATATATATTTTTTTAAAAGATATATCACTTATATATAAAGAGAAAATCGAATAGAAGAAAACACATCATAGTGAGAGAGGGGGGAAAGCTTCTTCTTCGTAGGTATCCTTAATTATTAGTTCTCTGAAGAAACCAAACCTCTTTTCTCCTTTTGTTTTTTTTTTTTCTTTTTCTTTTTGGTTGTTCTCATTAACATTGAATTTGATTGGAAAAACTATCAAAATTCTCATCAAATTGATAATTCGTAGTAATAAAATAGGTAGGAGAATTCTCAGAACCCAAAAAGAATAAATAAACGAAAATGGTGTCGGCGAATAAGGAAATGGTCGTCTTCTGCTTCGATACCCTCGTGGCTTACTACAACAGCGAGGAGGCTCATCCACCTGCCTTCGATGATGGTCAACAGTAATAATCTCTATC